>VXAK01021302.1:151481-174323 GCA_013399435.1 Arenaria interpres | reverse complement strand
GTTCTTTTGTTCTTCTTTCCCTTCCCTCCTTCCTTCCTTCCACCCTCCCTCCCTTCCTCCCTTCCTCCCTTCCTTCCTTCTTAGAATGGGAAATTAGTTGATTTCTTTCAAACCTTATTTGTTTCACTGGCCATAGTTCAGGCATTTTTACTCCTGCTTCCCTGTTGACTTCTATGATATATAATCTGGATCGTGCTGTTTATCTTCTTGATGCTCTTGTCCCTGTCCAAAAAAAAAAGATGTTTTTTTCTTAGTTCTGTGAACTTGTTCTGAGCTAGTGATTATTACTGTTTTCAGTCTTTCAGTGGACAAATTCTTCTGTCCTTGATAGTAAGTGAGGTCTCTCTGAAGCGGTATCTGTTTCTCTCAAGGATATGTCCAAAAACCTGGAACGAACTGCTTTGCATATGATGTTGTCTTTAATAAGACTGTGCAATTCCTTGTTAACATAACATGCAATTACCCCAAAGGTCCATGTGGATGAACTGGTGACCTAATCTCCATCATAGCAGAAAAAAAAAAGTCTCATTTGAGAACAAAGCAGGATTAGAACCTAATTCTTCAAAAATATTCTTATTTAACTCAGTCAGGACCTGAATCTGAATGTGCCATAAGGTACTGCCATCTGCCCAATTATCTCATCCTAGGGATCTACAAAGATATCAGTTGCAAATAAAAATGAACAATTTTTGAGGATACTCTAGAAATCTAAATTCAGGTAAAAGCTGTCAGCAAGCCAGGTGGAATATTCCTTTATACTGAGTTGTGGCATTTTATGGTTGCTGAAATAGTAATTATAAAAAGAAAAGGATGATGTGTTTTCATCTTATATTGAGCTTAGCATTTAAATAGCTCACTCTTTTGAAATGAATTCATCTTTAAAGATACAGAGTATGTAACAATATGTAACTTATTTCCAGCATGGAAGAAAAACTGTAAGGACTTTGAGTTGCGTATGGACAGTAACAGCTGCTCTTGGCACAGCCACCTGACACTCGCCTTCTTATGGACTGGCTGTAGAACAGGACTTAAGAACTTAGTAGAGCCACGTTGGGAAAAATAATTTTTAAAATGTCTAGCTAATAAATGCCATTACACTCTATTTCTTGGCTTTAATTAAGAATACAGATTACTGTAACAGTCACTACTGATGGCAATTATTTCACAGCAATCTTTTTTCAAGGTAAACAATTAAATAAGAAAAGTAAGTCCATGTGTTAGTTGCAATCCAGACAACAGCAAAGCAATCTCACCCCTCAGGGGTGACTGTCTTACTGTTTTGGACCATTTAAAACTATTACGGTTACCAGTATCACACACTCAGATCATCAGGCACTCAATATTTATCAATATCAAGATATGGATAAAAAATTAAAAAAATTACTGCAGTGCCAATGGTGCCTTGAAATTTACATCAAAAAGGGACAATAAAAGCCTCAAAGGTAAACATAATTGTTTACAAGAATCCACAGAAAAACAGAATTGTATGTCTATGAATTGTCTCAGGATAAACATTAAATATGCCAAATTGATATTTGATCCATGGTATAGAGGAACCAAATCAGTATGTGCTCACAAAAATAAGTATGTCTTAAGTGTCCTCTTTTGACAATCAAACTGCAAAATAATTTTTTAAAATATCTATGGAATTGAAGATCCTACGGTTAATTAAATTAAGACAATGTAACTAGTAATTTCAGTACCAGAATCAGAAATCACTCTGTTGTGGTTTGAGCTGGACTGGCCACGAAAAGAATAAGAGATGCTCTCTGTGCCGCTCTCTTTCCCTTCCCAGAAGAGAAGGGAGAGAAAATAAGGGAGAGGCTTACAGGTTGAAAAAAATCCTTAAACTACTTTAATGAAATATTAATAATGAAAAGAAAATAGCATCAAAACAGAAAATAATGAAATATATACAATATATACAAAACTGCATCAAGCTCCCAGGATGATGCCACTGTCAGGCACTGGGAAAGTCCCAGACCGGACTTAGCAATGGATGGGAACTGGATTCTGGATCTGGATTCAGGAATGCACGTATCAGGATCAAAGGCAGATAACAGACAGAGTCATCCTCAGACGCCGGCCGTTGAAGAAGGTGGGCTGACCCTTTGATCCCTCAGCTTTTATACTGAGCATGATGAAGATGAGATGGAATACTCTGTTGGTCAGTTTTGGGTCACCTGTCCCGTCTGCCCTTCCCTGCAGGTGGGACTCCTCTATGTTTTCTCTGCTTCTGACCCTCCAATGGGGCAAATAACAAAGTTAGCTGACCTTGGTTGTTATAGCAAGAAGTATAAGCAGGAGCGTCTCTGCATACACCGTTGTATTAACTATAAACATCAGGTGTTATCACTCTGGAAGCAGACACTGTCTGAAGAATGTGCCGTTAATGTCAGAGAGTTAGAAGAGGCTTAACTGAAAAGTAAAATTGATGAAAAGAAAATTGGTTGTGTTTTACCTCAAACCAGGACACTCTCCTGCTACAAGGGGGAGTGTGCTGTGCATATTACTATCCATGTAACACTTTTGTGAAAAATATCTATTGCAGGACAGTTAAAATCTGCTATACTGGAAAGAGAGTTTGTTAGTTTTTATATGGAAGACAGATTTCTGCAGTGGATAGAAATACATTTGGTATTATAGCTTCTTTCATCTTTATGTATTAATGTATTCCAGTCTTGGTTATTCTAGAATAATATATTCCTGATCTGGCATGCCCTTACTGTAATGGAGAAATTTTCTATAATGCTGACCTATTATAACAGACACTAAATGCAATCTCATGCATTTATGTAACATTTAAATAGATTCATTCAAATTGGTAAAAACCTTTCTTTAGTTCCTCCGAATAATGAACTATTAAATGTTATATTGACAAAAACTTACAGACTCCTCTGTGCTAATGCATTCCATTCTCAGTCCGCAGGGTGAGAACATTTTCACAGCATTTTTTTGCTGATTAATTGATCTAACTAACTGCAGTGAGGGCCCTTATCATCCCTCTGCCAGAGCTGAATTCTGCTTCTAATCATGCTGAAATTGGTGCAATTGCGCCGCACAGGAGAAGATCATGTTTATGATGAAGTGACCCAGAATTTAGTAAGACCACTGTAGACAAAGAAAAGCAGCAGCAATAAGCAGTAAAATAATCAGATAAGGATTAAAATGTATAGAGAGCATCTCTGTTGATGAAAGCTGTCTGATGTCTCCCAGTCAACAAAGAAGCGCCACTAGGGTGCCACTGATGCTTTTCCTGGCAGCATCCCTGCTGTAGATGCTGTTAGTCACTCCTGCAAGGAGACATCTTCCTGTTACTATTCTGTTCCCATGCACTGCAGAGGGGTGGGCAGGGCTATAAGTGGAGGGATTATTCCCCATATTGTCAGTCTTGGACAACAACGGTTCCTTCATAGGATCAGAAGTCTGTACCAGCAGTTAGAATCAAGTCTACACAGAGTGATATTTTATCCCTTTCTCCCTGTTAGCCTTGGCTATGGGTACAGCATGGTGGTGGTCTACATCAGTAAAGTATTAGGATGTAGACATGATTAAAGCATTTTTCATGGAAGGGGGAAGATAATTTCATTTATCTGTATAAAAGCTATAGGTGTCATTTCATTTGGACTCCATAGACAGTCAATTCAAAGAGACAACTACTTCCAAGAGGAAGTTCATCCTCCCACCTTAGACATTTACACCAGGTCAGGAAAAGTTGTTGTCCAGAGATGTCTCACGCTCTAACTTTCCATGTAACAGGGAAAATATATGACTAGCATAGACTAAAGGCTCATCTTTAGACACCTGCAATTAGGTGAGCAGCATTACTTTTGCTGTCAGTTTTCAGTGGGAGGTAATGTGGCCTTTCTCAAAATCAAATTTCTTTCTGACAGTAGCATTTATGGGAAAGGAACAGAGAACATATAAATCTGACTGCAATTCCCAGTCCATTTAATTGTCAATTAGAAAGACTCAGTACTTTGCAGAGGAAAAAGAAATAATTCAGGTGTCTGAATTGACTGGCTCAATGGACAAGGAGAAAACAGTGGATGCTGTTTACCTTGAGTTTAGCAAGTCTTTCAACTGTGTCTCCCGTAACATCCTCACAGACAAACTAATGAAGTAAGGACTACGTAAGTGAACAGTGAGGTGCATTGAAAATTGCTGGACTCAAAGGGTTGTGATCAGTAGCACAAAGCCCAGCTGGTCACCAGTCACTAGGGGTGTACCCCAGGGGTCCATGCTCTGGCCAACACTGCCTAACATCTTCATTAAAGATTTGGATGATGGGACAGACTGCACCCTCAACAGGTCTGCAGGTAATATAAAACTAGGGGGAGTGGCTAATGCACCAGAGAATTGTGCTGTCATTCAGAGAGACCTTACAGGCTGGAGTATTGGGCCAAAAATAACCTCATTAAGTCCAAGAAAGGGAAATGTCAAGTCCTACCCCTACCGAGAAATAACCCCAGACACCAGGGCAAGCAGAGGCTAGCAGTGGAAAGCAGTTTTGTAGAGAAGGACCAGGGGGTGCTGATGGACATCAAGTTGAACACAAGCCAGCAATGGACCCTTGCAGCAAAGGAGGTCAACTGGAGTGAATTAGGCAGAGGGTCACCAGCACGTCAAGCGAGGTCAGATACATCTGCAGGGTTGTGTCCAGTGCTGGGCTCCCCAGACCAAGAGACATGGACATACTGGAGTACATCCAGGAAAGAGCCATGCTTCACGGCTGTCTGAGGGTGTGAAGAATCTGGCATATGAGAAGCAGCTGACACAGCTATGACTGATCAGCCTGAAGAAGAGAAATCCCAGGGGGAATTCTGACAATGTGTAGAACTACCTGGCGTGGGGGGAGAAAAAAAGATGGAGCCAAAGTCTTCTCAGTAACATCTATTGACAGGACAAGATGCGGTGGCCACAAATTAAAATACAGGAAATAACATTTAAGTGTAAGACAAAACTGTTTCACAGTGAGTGTGGTCAAACACTGGCACAGGCTGCCCACAGATACTGTAGAGTATCATCCTTGAAGATACTCAAAACCCAACTAGACAAGGCCCTGGGAAACTAATTTTAGCTGACCCTGCTTTGAGCAGGGGTTTGGACTAGTGAATCACCAGAGGTGTCTTTCCATCTCAGCTGTGTCTATGATTTTAAGTGTGTAGAGTAGAAAAAACATAAAGACCTCTTTTGCCTTCACTTACACCGTAGGCTTTGAGGTGAAACATCCATGAAAGACATACATTAGCATTTCTGAAAGGAAGTAGTTTGGGGGTTTTTTTGACCAGACTTCTAAATGCTGTTGCAGACACTGAGCAGCCAAGCGTGAATAATTTGGCTTGCATGGCGCTTGTATGCTATTTAACTATTCACTAATGACTATATTATTTGTACACTCTCCAGTTTCCTAGTCTGCCCTAAAGACTTAGATATAGTAAAGTGTTCTTTATACTGAATGATTCATCCCAGATTTAGCTTGGATAAATCTTCTTGCTTTTGTTTTTCCTTCAAAAGCTTCCTTAAAATCTTCTCCATATCATCGTGCTCTTGGTCATAAAAAAGCAGATGAAAAAAGTCCTTCTGGGACTCTTGGTTATGAACCGCATATATTTTCCTACCTGTGTCTTGTTTACTATGTATCAAAGATGTCTGTTACGCTAACGCAATTGTTCTTGTACCTTGCTCACCTTCTTTTAACCATGTATGTTCATCGGGATGTAGAGAATTTTCTGGCTCTGAGACACTTTGGAAGTCATCCCTCCAAGAAGCCAGGAAGGTTGGCTGTCTCATAGAGACCAATTATTTTAACTCGAATTATTCTGACTCTCACTATGGTTTTATAGAGAATCCACTTTATTTTTTATACATTTCTACTGTCTAAGCATCTTACTAACATGTCTCCAGAACTGTTTTCATCTTTGTGTTCATTAGATCTCAGCAGTATATCCAAATCGCTCTCTACTTTTTGCTACCTGCAAGACCAGAAGTTTGGCTTTAGCCTTTCCAACTGTCTGTGCTCAGAGCTTGCAGCAGCTGCAGCCAGATGCAGTTAAGGGGAATGGCTGTGCTGTGTCATCGCCTGCTCCAGGGTCTGAGCCATAGGCTCTTCTTTGATGAAGGAAGAAGCAGTGAGATTTCTTCACAGATAAATTATGTGGGGAAAAACATACAAAATGTCTTTGAGTTCACTAAGAATTTTCTTGAATTGCACCCTATAATGCCTAGTCTGTTTTGTTTTTTTTAAGTCACCTTACAGAGGAGCTCCAAACATCTGGAGTGTTTCAGTTTTAATGACATTTCCCTTAGTGACAGACTTAGAAATAGCTCATCAAGCATAATGATGGTGAGCTGAGTTAAAATATGGTGTTATTGCCTCTTCTGAGCTGCTAATGTCTATTTTGTAGTTGATAAATTCCCTGGGTTAAATTACACCCTTGGATAGGAAATGGCTATAGCAAAAACCAATGGGAGTTTGACATGGTCGTCAAGGGATGATAAGTAGCCCTCAGGGAAAACAATATAAACATATTGTCTCTTCAACTAGTCGATCCCACTAATTAAGAAATCAGAATGTGATAGAAAAATATTGATGGTGAACAGATGCATTTGGTAAATGATTATTGTAAGTCTGGTTTTGTAAAGCTAACATATACAGCAGAGCACTCGATATTTTACCATGAACTTTAGAAGTCTAATTAACTGTTACTATCAATTCTCTGTAAAGCACCAGAAGTGTGGCAAACGTTTTCCTAAAGGTCATTTCTGCATATGAAACATTCTGTATCTAACTTAGCTGAAACTCAGGTAATACACTGATCTCATTGGCATATTGCATTCTCCCCAGCTGTGATGTCCAGATGTTTTTCATCTTATATTGTAAATTCTTCAGGATGTTATCCAAGAAGATGTGATTCTAAAAGCCCTAGATGTCATAGATGGGATTCACTAATTTTAAGTATCTGTGATATAAGACAGTCACTCCAAAGTCTCCACTTATTCAACACATTAAACCGAACTGGGTAAGTAGTCCTATCAGACAACTGGACACTGAGACACACTAAAACTAAAGCTAATAATGAGCATGAACTTGTCACTAATAGGCAGATGGTCTGTTTGGTCTCACATTTAGGTTGATGAGAACCTTAGGTTGATAAGTAAGCATTTAGAAAAACAGATCACCCATATATTTTAGTGCTTAAAGAGATGTGCTTAAGTTAAGCTACCTATATCAGAAAATCCTGGACCACAGCTAAAATCCTACCCATATTCATCAAACAAGGCTTGATGTTACACAGCTTCTAATGTCTCCTTGTTGGGTGTCATTACTTTCCAAACTTGAATAAGCCATCAACTTAAGAATGATTGCAAAAGAGTGGAATTCATTTCCTTGAGCTATCATAGACCCAATAAATATATCACAAATTGCATTTTCCTTCATATTTAATTATGCACATTTCCTAATTTATTTGTTTCTGAGATATCTACACTCCATGATGACCTAGAATCACTTTATTCCAATTCTGTGTTTTCCTTTCAAACTCAGTGTGTTTAGAAGGATCACCTGTTGTTTTTTTGGGGAAGAAAAGGTTAAAAAATGCTTGCAGCTGAAACATTAAGCACTGGGAAGAAAGGGCCTTGCATTTCTTCCTCCCGCTGGAACATGTCAGTATCACATGGTCTGAGGACTTGACACATAAGAAACCATCTTATTTTGTTTTTATAAATTCACCTGAATGGAAGTGATTGCTGTTGATGTTTGTTTTGTTCAACGGTATATTAACTGTAAGCTTAAAAAAAATATCTGTCAAAAGACAGTTGGAGTGTTTTGAACATCTGTGTCCCAGGCTGGTGTTATAACCATTGATGTGAATTAGGAGCGTCTTTACAGGGCTTTATCTCAAGTCTCTGAAAACAATTTTACAGTGAAGGAAATCCGGCTTGTGTGCTGGTAACACAGCACACTGAAATTGAAATGTATTTCATATGTGAAAAGCTGGACCCAATAATCAGTTGGAGTCAACGCTTAGAGTTCAGTCATGGTGGGACTTCTTCTCAAGCAAGATACGGTCCATAAATCCCACCTTTTCTCCAAAGATCCCAAGAGCACAGGGAGCCTCTGCAAAGTACTACCTCACTGCATGAAGGATGTAGTGCAAAATTAGTTCCATCTCTCACCATGAAGGCGATGTTGGAATAACCCTAAGAGTCCTAGAATAGAAGTTAGCAAGGCATCACCGTTTAGCAAACAGTGGTGATAAACAGAATTGCTTCTGTATACAATAGTCTCTTCAACTAATGCTATGATAGCTTGTTTCTGCACTTTTGAAGCAGGCATATTTAAGACCTCTGGTGAAATAAACCCATGGAGAATAAATACTTGATATAAAATCCTATTGATGTCATTTGCTTTAGCAATAGGCTTTTTTCTTCAAGAAACCAAAGGATAAGATACTGTCTTGGAAAACAACAGGCTTAGGATAGAAGCACTGTGTCCTTATAAGGTTTATCTGTGGTCTTTCATGTTTTCCTCTGTGCTTTTCTTTAGCTCTCTCAAGGTCAGAATCAAAACTGAATATTCCAGAAAAAAAGAAAATAAACGAGAACTGCATATTGAGATAGGTTGTTGACTTTATCTAAAAAAGCATTTCACCTCAGACTGAGAACCTTTCATTCTTTAAAATACTTTGCTCTCCTTCCAGTTGTTCACTTATTGTCATGAGAGCTCATCTACTTTGCAGAATAGACAATCATCTCCTAAATCCTGGTGACCTAGAGAAGTCATTTGTTGGATGAAAAATGGACTGAGCATGACCTTCCTGACAAAACAGATTTTCTCAGAAGCACAGCCAGACTTTGAAGAATAGGTAGAATGAAAAGTTGAAATTTTAGTTGACTGAGGTTGTAGTAAACTATTCTTTAAGGAACTCAAAATGGAGCCAGTGCCTACTCAGTTCCAGAAAACAAGGTGAATGATCCAGGCACCCTGGGGTGTCACTCCCTGGTGTCATATAAAGTCCACAGGCAACAGGAGCTGCCCATTGACAGCATTCTATAGGCTTTACCTTAGCTGTCTCATCTCTTCCTCTTCTTTAGGCTCACATATTTGCTCTCTTTAGAACAGGGCAAGACCCATTGGCCTGTTCACCAGCTAGTGAAGTTTGATGAACATCTCATGTACAGAACTGAAAGTATGCTCATACAAAAAACTGTAACAGAAGATAGGGTAGACTGAAGGGATGGGGCCAGGATTTGCCAGACAGACAAAGGTATTAACCAGCCACTTGTTTACACATAACAAATTCCTTTTATTCTACCTTCTCCCTGTTTTCCCAAGCTTGTTCTTTCACAGTCTGTCTCAGTGTCTCCCTTTTTCTGGCCCTTTATCCTCCCAAATAAACAGCCTTGCCAGTTATTTTTCTCTCTCGGTTCCACTTTTGCTACTTTTGTACCCAAACTTGGTATTTCTGCTGCTGTTACCTCAGTCATCTCAGCCACACCAGGCATTGCTGAAATGGTTTCCCAGGCCTTGCCACCTCAATTCACCAGAGGTCCCCAGTGCTCCTCTCCAGGTGTCGATGGGGTCAGACTGCTTCTCATGCAATTCACCCTTAAACATCTGTAAAGTTTGTCCATCCCTCATGGTGTTATCCATGACTTTTGTCACCTTTTCATCCTGTAAGTTGTTACATCCAGCAGCTTCTAATCGTCTTTTCAGCGAGCTAAGCCTCAGGCCAGTGTCTAGTCATCAGCCTACACACCTCACCAGGGAGATTGTTACAGATGAAGAATCAGCTCTGAGGATTAATTTTCCACTATTAATCACTTTTCTTTTGAACAAAGAGTATTCTGGAGGTAGACTTCTGCCTACAGTACTGTTGTATATCCTTGACACGTACAGGTTAAATGACTGTGGTGAGGATGATACTTATTCCATTTAAATTTAAATACTCAGAAATAAGTCATCTAAGTGGGCTAGATCCAGGTGACTCCTGTAAATTCTTCACAGGTAACGAGGAAAAGGGAAAATCCCGATTTGATTTGGTCCCATCCTATCACCAGTGCCTTAACTGGTTCTGAAAGGAACTTACTTTGACATATACCTTTTATGTAGGTGATCTCGGGTGCAGTGAGAGTTAATTCAGGTGCAGGTTGAGTTAATTCAACCTTAAGTGCATTCAGGACTGATTGATCATCTTAATCATTGCAAATCATAGAATGATAGAATGGTTAGAGTTGGAAGGGACCTTAAAGATCATCTAGTTCTAACCCCCCTGCCAGGGGCAGGGACACCTCCCACTAGACCAGGTTGCTTAAAGCCCTGTCCAGCCTGGCCTTGAACACTTCCAGGGAAGGGGAATCCATAATTTCTCTGGGCAAAATATTTAATTGGAGTTCATTTTCTGTTTACTAGTTTTTCAAGTTAAATGATTCATCACCTAGATTTGACTGCTGTTTCAGGATTGAAAGACCCTCCCAAAATCTTTCTCAAGCTCTTTGCTTTGCAGGAATAATTTGGTATAAATCTTGAGCTTGCACAGTGGAATCCTTGTGATACTTGGTTTAAAGGGAGGAATCACATTTCAAGCTTAAAATGACTCCACTGAAATGAATCCATCAGTTACAGTAACAACACGGTAACCATGCTTGATAGAAAATGCTTCTTTCAGAGTTTGAAGATAATATAGAAGGTGGCTGTGAATAATTTGATCTGGACACATGAAACCAGAATAGCAGATCTGCCTGTAGCGAAACTTCTATCTTGTGAAGTTACTTCTTCCCAAGTGAGCTGTGACCCTCCAGGGTAAGCAGATTGTAATCAAAGTGACTAGAGACTATAGACATTAGGAGGATGTTCAGGAAAGATGAAAAGTCAGCCAAATAATTATAGCTCTGAGCACTTTTGATTACCGTCCGCATGATCAAAATTACATATTCAAAAATCTAGGAACTTGGCCATTGAGTTTCTTATTGCAGTTTTTATCTTGACATTTAGAAAGTAATTCTTAATTAAGACTTTTTAAATTACTTTTATATTCTAAAATTAGCATTTTTCTTAGTGTTTATAAAATATATATTTAAAGAAGTATTTAGTTTATTTTATATACTTTAATGATTCAGAAATTTAATTATTCCAGAAAATTTATTTTATGGAAACAATTTTTTTTTAACAATTCTGTGATTTAAGAATTCAAAGTATCAGCATTTCTGAGTTCCTCCTTTGCAGCCATCTATGTTCAGGATTCAAACCATGAATGTTTTGTTTAACCTCCAGTGTTACAACAAACTCTATCCGGCTGGCCTTCTTTGTGACAAAAGAAGTTAATAAATACAGACCAGACACAGAAAAAACTGTATAAAGCCAGAAACCAAGTTTCTTACACCCAAAGTCACAGAATCTTCTTTTCCAGCCCAGCATCTTGGAAGAGGTTCCAAATGAACTCCCAAGTCCGCTTGTCTCCCCAGTTAAGCATTTGCAAACTGCCTGAAACATAATTAATCTCCCAAAGATTACTATGACGCAATTTTCACATTCCAGCAAAGGGCCCTCTTTTCTTTGTCACTGCAAGATCTCTCAGACAATAAACCAACACATTCAACCTGCATATTGAACAAAAACAGAGGTGAGATGTATGGCTAAAAGCAAAATAGATCCAGTTCAAACCTGTGTGAGAAAGAACCTGCATCAGAAACTCTCATGTTCTCCTTTTCATTCATCACAAACACACACAAACTGGGAGGGTTAAGGGGAGGGGGGGAAGGGCAGCTGTTTTCTGGTGGTGTTTTTTTTATTGTAGTGTTTTTGCATTTATCTTTAGGATAATCAGACAAACATGAACACTTATCTCTGGGCCACAGCATATTAATTTAAAATATACAGAGCTGGAAGGTAAATCTGTACTTCTCCTTGAAAAACATGACAGACAAACTCTTACTAAAGATTTGTGGATGACTATTTCCACTAGGCATATATGCCCATCTACTGGTTCTTTCCAGCTCATTTTAAAGGTATTTTATTTAAAAAGGAACAAAAATTCACACCTTTAAGAAAAGACTTATGGATTCAAGGGTATTACTTGTAAATTAATTTGTGAGCCACAGCTTCACAGCATCACAATTAATCAGTGATTATTCCCGTATCTTACAGCTGGGAATCTGAAGCAATGATAGGCAAGATTTGGAGGGGAGAGGAGAGGGGAGGGGGTAGGATCCACAAGATCCTAATGTTTTACTGCTGCGTTGTTTCCTTGATCTAGACATTCTGCAATTCTAAAATGTACAGGAAGATATGATTTGGGTGAGGTTCTGTTGACACCATTCTCATCTGGTACATTATTCTATTCTCATCTGGTATCCTCTGCTACAAATATTAGGTGAGACTATCTCATCAATAGGATAGATACTATTCTGGCTGAGTGAGCTAGAAATCTAGCAAGAACTGCAAACTCTTCTCATGCTAAATTGAACTCTGAATCACCTGTACCTGTAGTGTTGAGAAAAACAGGTCAATACACTTTGAAACTGATTTTTACCAATACGTTTTGCACTGTCAACACACAATGAATATGTTTACTCTGTAAAACATTTTTTGTTGGGGCTTTCTTGAAAGCGAAGTGTTTTTATGTTTGGTGGTTTTTTGTTTGGTTTGGGTTGTGTTTTTTTTTTTTTTTACGTCCTGAATGTGCAAATCTTGAAATGCATCTAATAAAAATTACTAGCTCCTAGGCATTGGACTCAAGAGAAATGAAGCAAGTGAAGAGAACTATTTCTAAAAGTCAACAGCAAGAAGGGGACTAATTTGGCCTCTAGGGAGGGTCAAAGGGAAGTTAGTCTTTAGAAATGAGGCAGAGTCTGATGCAAAGTCATGAAGCCACCTGACATCAGAAGATAAGATTTTAGATGCACTTTGTCCTTTTTATGGGGAAGATTTGGAACTGACACAAACACGTGATGGAAACTGGTAAGAAAAGAAACATGAGTGAACAATAGGATCACTAAAAACCCGACTGTAAAACCACTGATTAGGACTTCTCTTGTTCTTTCACTGTGTGTCACTTCTCTGTTTCTTCTCTCTTTGAATTGGGGTTGCAGGTCATGTGAAGACAGCTATGAAACTCCAATTATCAGATAACTAGCACAGCCTCAGGCTTCAAAGTGAGGAAACTTTATATCGATTCATGTTTCTTCACAAAATACTGGTAGGTTAATTTTGTATCGGCAGGCTCTGAGTAGTTTCTATCCAAAACATCACTAATATTATGGTGTTACCAGGTACTGCGTGTCTTCCACAGACTAAATCATTAAACAAACAAAAACATACAAACAAACAAACAAAAGAAAACAACCAAGAAAAAAGAAGTCATCAAAGTGAGCTTTCAGGTTGAATCAGCAGAGTATGATTTCATGGAGTGTGTTTTGCTACCTGATTCAGTAGTAGCAGGATTAATAACCATGAAATCAGATCTCTAGGAGCGACCTATGCTATTCATGGTCTGGCAACACAATTGCTGTATCACCTCTACATTGCCCACCCAGGCTGTTAAAGAGCTTTTGCCCCCTTATTTCCTTACCTTGAATAATCAGTACTGTACTTGGGCATTAGAAAGGAATGTCCTGGAAATCCCCCTGGAATAACCCCTGGAATAGCTCTGATGGGTGGAAACATCCTGTATTTATTAGCACCTTTTGTAGAGTTCATTGAGAAGCAAAAAGCTCCTTGATGGAGTGATCTGCAAATGCAACACCTAGATAAAGAATGACACAGCCCCACAGGCTAATGAACCCTGCACCCATCTCACTCATCTTTAAGCACCAAAGAATACATCTGTGCTGCTAAACAGAAAGTGCCAAAAAGCAAGCTGAAGGTCTGGACCTGTATGGTTTGCATTGCTGGTTAGCTCACTCTCCTCCTGGGGTTTTTTTTTTTTTGGAACGTTCCAGCTAGCTCTCCCCATGAAACACCCGCTACACTCAAAACAGTGTGAAAATGAGTTAGTAACTGCTAATTGATTTAGCAGTACAGACAGTTTAATTTACACACTCGAGTTAGGCACATGGTCACCCATGTTGACTATAGTCAATAACGACCTCTGAATTCTAGGATCTGAGTTGCCCTCTGATGGTTTCTTCTCCAGTGACAAAGGGTAGGAATGTACTTTACTAACCTTCATACCTCTTCAGAGCACACAAAGTCATAGCTTTTTACAGTCTGGCATTCATTATGTAGTTACTAATATACCGGCAACAAATGTGTAGGTATCATCTCCCCATTTTGTTAATGGATGTTCATTAAAATTATAGGCACCAAATTCCCTAGAATGGACATGCAACCAGCTGCCATCAGCGTTTCAAGTTTTGTGTCTTAGGATAAGCATAAGAAAGAAGTTCTTCAATTTGAGTGTATGAGCAGAAGAAAGCAATTGCAAAGTTCTGCCTGAAAGCAGTGCCCTGCCTCTCAGCATTGCTCAAGAGGAAGTGTCTGCTGTTTGCTGTTCTCAGAACTGTGAATGAAGAGTTAATCATCCTCCTGAAGTCACAAGGCATTAAGCTGTGGTTTGACCGCCTCAGCTCAACGATCTTTTCGGAGTCCTGGCTGCTAGTTAGCTAACTGCTTTTGCCTATTTCAAAGTCATTTGACTTGAGGAGTAATATTCGATGTAATTAGATCTATTGATCGTAAATGCGGGGTTTGTTGGATGCATGCATCACTTTTTTTTTCCCCTTCTTTTTTGAATAAAAACTGCAGAGCTATCTGAAAAAGAAACACTAGCCTATGTATTATGTTTGCTCTCTAGTTGCAATTACCTTACCTCTTTTCCCAGTTCATTCCTAAACCCTCATTTTGCAAAGCTACTTTAATAAACCTCTGCTCTTTATTTCCTACTTAAAACTTACCCCTTATTCCTTTCTCCAGTCTCTATTATTACACCGCAATGATCATCAGCATGCATGAAGGCATTTGTCAGGTTCTAAGAAATATTTTATTTGCAGCTAGGCTCGTGTATATGCATGAAGCATTGGTGAATGAATAAATTTCATTATCGTTTATGTTAGCACAGTCAGAAAACAGCTGAATCCTACTTGAAAAACAAATAGGCAACAGCTCAGGAAAATGTATTAATGGTATTGAACAGAGCTGGCTAGTGGAGACCCCGAGAACGTCTGCAGCTTGGCCCTTTGGCTCTCACTGTAAATGCTAGGTGTTTTATCTGTGAGGTATAAGTAATGGGCTAGACTGTAGCTGGATGACTATGCTTTTGATAAATTAATATGTATCTTTGGAGAATATTTTGGCTCTCAATTAATAGGAAAAGATCCCATTCCCCTATCATTTTTCCTTTTTTGGGACCACCAAAAGAACATCTCTACTTGATAATTACTCTTGTTTCTCCCCTGATGAATCAAAATGTTAAAGGATTACCCAGGTCCACAGATGGTGAACTTGCATGTTTATATATGAGTTGTACAAAGTCACATGTGGAGTCTGTGGCTTAGCCTGGCTTCCCTCTTCCATTACCCGCTTCCTCCACCTGTCAAAATGAGGCGACTTCATTTCATATGGAGTTGCCATGGAAGCTGTGCTCTGCTAAACACATCTCTCTGCCAGGTGTGTGTAGCTCTCACTATTGTGAATGAGAATTGCATGAGCGCTTCAAAGGAGGAAGAAATCCCCTGGGGTTTTATCTCCAGCTTGTTTTCCAAAATCCAAATTACTTTCTCTGTGTTTCATTACTGCACATTTTATCTGAAAACTAGATCATTTTGGCATTAAAGTCTTGGCTGGTAGCTCATTCTTTAGAAAAACATATGTTCATTTTCATTTTTTGACATAAACCCAGTGAAATATATTTAAACTGAAAACAGTCTTTCTCAGTTATACCTTGGGACCAATGGTTAGTTCTTAGTAGCCCAGAAGTCAGCAAGACCCCTATAACTGGTGATCTGACTCCAGCTCCGTGAGACAAAGATCCAGTAGCAAACAGAATGCTGAGACCTTCTCAGCAAGGTCCATGAAATGCACAACCACAGAGTCCTCTGACTCTTTCCAAAATGTCATGGTGGTAAATTAGCAAGGCAGCATCAGGAAACTTCACACCTAATTGTTTGAACAAGTTATCCAATACCCATGTTGTCTTTTGCATCTGCTTTTGAGCAACAGGAATGTAAAATCTCAGTGCGTTGGTGTTTCATATACTTTCTGTATTGGTGAAAGGAAAAAGCATAGAAGCATCCAGATCGAGACATTTATACCTAACAAGAACTATTTTCCCCTATACAATAAAATAAAAAATACTCTACCAAAACAAACATCCACTGTTAAACCTCATGCCAGAGGAAGGGGAATCACTAGAAAAAGAATTAACAACTCAGGGACAAGGTTAATTACATGCTTTCATGTACTACTAGAAAGAGTTCAGCTGCTGTAATATAAATAGCCCAGATTCTTTGCCTTTGTGTTTGTGTGCTTCATTTCTAAATTCAAAACTGCCAAAATTCAGTCTGAGCAGAAAACCTTTTGGCAAGATTGCATGAAATAAATTCAGAGAATCTTGGAATTAACATTGTTTCAGAATTATTTTTTTTTTTTTCTGCATACAAAAAGAAAAAAGAAAAGGCTTTCAGGATTAGTCCTCATAGTGAGGTCTTTTACTCTGTGGTAATGAGTGATTCCAAGCTGCTGTACTTCCACCCACACACACCACAAACGTTAACTTCATTTTAACCTAATAGACTTTGTCCAGCCCTGCTGACGGGTAATGACGGCTGCTTCTTGCAAGCCAGGAACACAAAAAAAGTGGGTGGGTGTTACAGGATAAATTGTTGCTTAGTCCCTTTCATCAGCAGCTCTCTCCACAGTCAGAGGATGGTATTTTAAGCCCCATGCACTTTGCTTTGCCTTGCCTGACACTTTTTGAACAGCGCTTGGCACCGTGCTCCATTTTAGCACTGTATGTGCCAGGCTTTTCTCGCCAAGGAGGGAGCAACAGCACAGCCCAGGTCAGGCAGGGGGGAGCCCACAAGCCAGGGGGAATCCTCTTCTCATAAACATCAGTGTGCTTTGCAAGGGCTGCTCCACAATTTGCCTGGAAAACTCAGGAATTCAGGCATTGAGTGTCATTCAGCATCACTTTAGCATTCTAGCGCTACACAGTTTTTTAGGGAGAAAAAAATGTGCAGCATTCTTATTGACTGCTTTAGGAAAACAAACCTCTCACAAGCAGCCCCTTCTTAAGGAGAGTTGTATTAAACATTAAATCCATGGAAACATGCTTGGGTTCACATGCATCTGTAAGCTTTAAGCTAATCCCAAAGGTTGATGAGTTGCAAATTTTATTGTGCAGTTGGACTCGTGTTCATGAACATGGAGCTACAGCCACTCTCCCAGATGTTCATGGTGAACCTTCTGCCTTGGGTGACCTGCCCCTGCGCCTCCAGCCTCAGCATGAGCTGGGATGCCAGGCTGTGGGGTGAGACAGCAACATTCACACCAGTGAGATCTGTCAGAGCCCCAGATTATAACTTTTTCCTTTCTTTCCCCACCTGTTATTTGGACCAAATGTCTTTTTAGGTAATGAGGTATCTGGGCATATCAGTTTGCCTGCGGCCTCCAGATTCTGTCAAGATATTAATAATCAATCTTCAAACTTCTTTGAGGGTTATGTCTAAAAAGCAAATCGCTGATCTTTCTTGTTCTGCCCTTCTGGAATTTCCTGTTCTTCTTTGGTTTGTGCCTCACGAAACCACTCAAACCTCAACTCTGTAACTCTCCCCTGGACAAATGTAGCGAGCTCTCTACATGGGCAACTTAAGCAGGAGATGCAACTCCACCACCACCCCAAAACCTTACAGTTGTAAGCTAACAGACAGCAAAATTATAGCTGACCAGTAAAGAAAGAGTTGATCCAATGTTGATAACACTTTTCCATGTCTTCTGACTTTGTTTTTTCATGCTTGCTTAAAAACAAAACTCAAAACAAAGCCAGCTGCCACAAAATAAGTGAAGTGAAAACACTGAATTTAATGTCATCCTGGAGAACACAAATTAAATACATTGCAAAACTGGTTATGAGAAAGCCCTTAGTTTGCAACACACTTGTTTTTCTTGACAGGTTCTTGCTCAATCAGTATGTGTCCAACTGGCTAACAAATTTCTTTATGATCTTCCTAAAGTGAAGGCAAGTTCCACATATTTCAGCTTTTAATATTAACAATTAACAAATCCTTCCTACTAGGTAAGGAGCAATCACAGGGTTGTAAAAGCAATCCTGACTGCCTAGATATTCTAATATTTCAAGCACACGTGCACACCGTATTTTTGGGTATCTGCATTACCCTCCAGTTTGCAGTAGGATTTGATGTCATGGCACACTCAGCAAGGGAAGCTCTTCGCTGCAGAGTTCAGTCTGCATTCAGCAGTTCTTCCACAGGCAGCGAGGTAATTGTCCAGAAGAGAGGGCGTAAGTGAGGGAGGTTGTGAATTCAAGAGGGAGGGAAACAAGTAGCAAAGCAAGAATGAGTGTGAAGAGCAAGAATGTGTACAAAGAGCAAGAATGAGTATGAAGAGCAATGAGTATGAAGAGTGAGTGCCCCAGGCACTTCACACTGGGAAAGAAAAGGGTAAGCCCTTCTGACTCCTTTTGCAGGTAAGCAAAGCAGCAGTATGATCACTTGCCATGTCTTTGGACAGAGGTGTCATTTATTTTTTGTAAAATGAAGTACACGGCTGTATTCATTCCCTTCTGCTATAAATATGCCTTTGGAAAGACCAGAGCCGGGACTGCACTTTGTCTCTCCTGGGAATGGGGGAGGGCATCCTTGTAGCAGAAATATCACCCCAGAGCTGGGGGAGGTCTGGGCGCTGTTTGCAAAAAAGCTGCAGTTTCAGTTGCCTACTGCTTATCTCAGTACAGACCTCCCAGCTGGAGTTTCTTTCTTCCTCTTACAACTGTATCACACGGAGGTTTAACCTTTCTTTTCTCAATCACACAAAGCTGCTCGCACTCACTTGTCACACAGAAAACCCCGGCAGCATGGACCTTAGAACGTGCCCTCCACCCCAAGGCCTCAGGCTAACCACAAAGCAAAGCAGCACACACAGGATAATTCCACCAGGCTGACAGGACACGCCGGAAAACAGAGGCCTTTGTGTCAACCACACGTCTCTGCTCTCTTCTGACAACTATAGGCCACTGTATTTAAGCTGAACCTTGGCTTACCCAGACCAGACCCAATTACATCCTCCCAGAGAGCTGTGCTTCAGGAGTCAGCTGGACTCCTTGCTGCCCAAAAAGGGCAGAGAACAGTGCCAAAAGCCCAGGTGTATATCAGGGTGTCCACTGGCTCCATGCTGGAGAGAGCTCTCTCCTGCCCATGGCATGTCACCAGTGAAGGAGGGCAGATTGCTTTCCCATGTCCTCAGGGCATTTCAGGACTGTTTAAAACTTACAAGACGTCTCACAGTTTCTTTCTGCATCCAACCTGCCCCTGCAGCCCTAAATCAGGCAAGCATCATATGCCCCATGCATTCATTGAGGGCTATATAGTATGGTCTTATCACCCACTCACAGCATTGCAGAAAGACATTGGGTAAAGCTTTCCATGTGGTGCCATCATGAAAACAGAGCTGTGGTCCTCACAGTAGTGTATGGTGGAAGGATGACAGGCAACAGAAGACGTTCAGACTGGATATTAGGAAAAGTTTTTCACCATGAGGATGGTCAGGCAGTGGGACAGGGACCCAGAGAATTTCTGCACTCTGTCCTTGCAGCTTTTCCATACCCAATTGGATAAAGCCCTCCACAACCTGACCTCATTCATAGCTGATCCTGCGTTGGCCAGGAGACTGGAGTTAGAGATGCCCGAAGTCCTTCCCAGCCTGAATCATCCTATGATTCTACACACTTTGGACCTCTTCTTTTGCAGGGGGACGTAAAAGAAGTTCCCAAGCGCTGTCCATTAAAGCCTGAGGTCTCCCTGCTCCGTGCTGTTGCTCAGGAAGGTGAGCTTCCCTGTGCAGGGAGTTTTCGAGCAGGAACCTGCTGTCAGAGATTTTCCTCTCTACCTGAAGAAGGTAGTGGAGGTCACAGTGTCAAAGCAGAAAGCTGAGTAAGTCTCTGCTTACATATATTTTGTCCAATATATTTGGGAAGAAAGGGAGAACAAGGAGAAGCCAACTTAGTCCAAGCCTTCACAACCCCTAGAGCCTTCAGCAGATGTCTGCAGAAGACTTCAAAGGAAGGAGAGAAGAAGGGGAGCACAATCTCTCCTTGCTTTCTGTTTCCACAAAGGTGTGGATACTGCCTTGAGCAGGCGCTAAGGAGTACTTAGCAGGTCAGGGGAGACAAGAGGTTTTCTCTCTCAATCTGAGGAGTGTTAGCTTCATTCCAAATTATTCCAAATTACATCATAATCTGAAATTGTCCTTCCAACAGGCATTCAATGCCACAAAAGGACGTTGTTTTCATATGCTCTGAGCAGACTCTTTCAGCAATATTGTGGACTGCCTGGGGACAATGACATTGATTCCTTACTATTTCAGTGGCCAGGAAGCCAGAGGGGAATTTTGATGTACCCACTGTAAAACCAGAAATTACGTCCACGTCATTTAAGCAAGGCTTGTTTTCATCACTACTCACAACAAAAATTCCCATGCTTCGTAAAATGGTGTCAGTGTTCAGAAAGGGATGTTTCCACCATTCTACTCATGTGTGCCAAAAATCTGTCGTGGCCTTGGAATTAGCATACTGAAGTCATCATGATTTTGCGTATCTATGAATCAAGTGATATTTGATGCAAACCTGGGAGGTGTGTTCTCCAGTATCTTTCCCAGGTTTCTGTGTCAGTAATTACTTTGGGATAGCATGAATGCATTCTGCATTTTCAATATCTCATCCAACATGTCCATGTACTGTGAGGCGGGGTGAGAAGGTGGATTTATACTGTCTCTTACACGGGTAGGCCGGACTCTGCTCCTGATGGCAGCTTCACGTATCTATTTATACTCACGTAAAATGGAGTTTAGATGCAAAGAAAACAAACTGGGGTGTGGCTCTGTGCTTCAGGCCACATTCCTCTCCTCCCAACTTAACACTGCTGTTTAAGAAACTATGGCTAGTGTAAATAAATGTTACCTCCTTACAAGGGAACATCCTTGCACATATCTCCAGAGGACACTGTAGAGTTTCTGCTATGTGATGCCATGCAAAGTCTCTATTGAACGTGGATCATCACAGGAACATTATCACTATGAAAATAACTAGGTCTGTAAGGCTAAAATCTGGAGAAAGTGTGGACTTTCAGCCCTACAGAAGCCTCCTTTTCCTGCTTTGGTATTTGCAAACTTACATGAGGTTACCCAATAAACGAAAAACATTAAATAATGTATTGTTTGTAGTGCAACAGTACCTAGGAGTTGTAGGACTCTACTGGGGTAGGTCCTGTACAAAAACAAAATAAAGAGACAACTTCCAACCCTTCTGCTCTGTCTTCCTGTGATTACCCACTCACCAGACAAGACAATAACTACAGACAACAGTCGGGGAGTACAAACACAGACACAGCGAGAAACTAGCCCTCAGCTTCTTACCCAAAATGGTGTGAAGCAATCCTAAGGTTAATGCAAGTGAGCCCTGCAGCTCTGTAATGGGTCTGATATTGCTTCCAATAAAGTAAAAATTGCTTGCAAGAGGGAACAAGCCGAGGAGAATCAAAGAGGAAATGAGAAGGGAAAAACTGAGAACAGCAAGATGAAAAAAAACACAACCCAAAAGCAGAAAACAAAATGCACTGGGCAGAAGAAGGAGAAAAAATAGAGACAGTAGTTTTAGAATTTTGAAGGCTCAGACGATACTGTGACATGTGACTCCAACCACTGGCAGAAAATTGCATGCAAAAGCCCCATAATTTCTGCCTCTGTTTCTAAAAAAAAAACAAATGCAAAAGAGAGAGAGAAGGTCTAGTTCAGCGTGGGCGGTACATCTGTTTTGTGGTGATTAAGACATATCTGCTGCAGTACAGATAAGCAAGGGTTTGCGGCATGTCCCCTTGCTTTGTACATGGCCACGCTTCCATCTGCGTGAACTGGCTCCCACTTGACCTGAGTTGGAAAAAAGGCTCACATTTGGAGCCCTGGAGCCTTCTCTGATCCATCCTCTACTGACTAATTAACACTGCTGATTTTAACAGATAGGCTTTTTGTGCTTGTGTACTACAGTTTGTGTTTATGAATCCTTTGCCTCCTGTTAGTTATCTCTCATCATACAATGCAGATGTGCCAATTCAGAGCATCACAAGACAACTCATTCTTGTAATTTGGCATTTAAAAGAAGTCAAAGCATCCTTCTTCATGCAGATGATACGCAAAAATCTTACGTATTAGTGTGCTGATGTTCCAAAGACTGTTGTGGCACAACCATAGAATCACAGAATCATCAAATGGTTCGGGTTAGAAAGGACCTTAAAGATCATCGAGTTCCAACCCCCCTGCCATGGGCAGGAACACCTTGCACTAGATCAGGTTGCTCAAAGACCTATCCAGCCTGGCCTTGGACACCTCCAGGGATGGGACATCCACAGCTTCTCTGGGCAACCTGTTCCAGTGTCTCACCACCCTCACAGTAAAGAATTTCTTCCTAACATCAAGTCTAAATCTCCCCTCTTTCAGTTTAAAATGTGTCCTATCACAACACTCCCTGATAAGGAGACCCTCCCCATGTCTCCTGTAAGCCCCCTTTAAGTATTGGAAGGTGGCTATAAAGTCTCCCTGGGGCCTTCTCCAGGCTGAACAATGCCAACTCTCTCAGCCTCTCTTCATAGGAGAGGTGCTCCATCCCTCTGATCATC
>VXAK01021302.1:140325-151273 GCA_013399435.1 Arenaria interpres | reverse complement strand
ACTGCGCCACCTAGCTTGGTGTCATCAGCAAACTTGCTGAGGTTGCACTCAATCCCCCTGTCCATGTCTTCAAAAAAGATGTTGAACAGCACTGGTCCCAGTGCTGACCCCTGAGGAACACCACTTGTCACTGGCTTCCACTTGGACATTGAACCGTTGACTGCAACCCTTTGAGTGTGGCCATACAGCCAGTTCCTGATCCACTGAGTAGTCCATCCATCAAATCTGTGTCTTTCCAGTTTAGACATCAGGATGTCATGCAGGACAGTGTCAAACGCTTTGCATAAGTCCAGGTAGATGCCATCTGTTGCTCTCCCTTTATCTACTAATGCTGTAGCACATTCATAGAAGGCCACCAAATTTGTCAGACATGACTTGCCCTTTGTGAACCCATGTTGGCTGTCACCAATCACCTCCTTATTTTCCATGTGCCTTAGCAGCAATTCCAGTAGGAACTGCTCCATTATCTTGCCAGGCACAGAGGTGAGACTGACTGGCCTGTAGTTCCCTGGGTCTTCCTTTTTTTCCTTTTTGAAAATGGGGGTTATGTTTCCCCTTTTCCAGTCAGCGGAAACTTCACCAGATTGCCACGACTTTTTGAATATAATGGAAAGTGCGTTGGCAACTTCATCTGCCAGCTCCCTCAGGACCCATGGATGCATTTCATCAGGTCCCATGGACTTATGTGCCTTCAGGTTCCTTAGAAGATCTCAAACCTGGTCTTTTCCGATAGTAGGTGGTTCTTCATTCTCATAGCTCCTGTTTTTGCGTGGTCTTGCAACTCGGGAGATGTGAGGAGAGGGGCTGGCAGTGAAGACTAAGCATTCAGTGCACTGGTACATTTTACGGCATCTGTAAATTCCTTTTATGAATAACATTTTCGTTAACAGTATCTTGGAAAATTACACTTGAAAATTATGGGAACATTTGCTTTTTTTCTAAGAAAACTGAATGAATATGCACTGAATGGCTTGCTGCAAGTTTCTCAAATGTATTCATAGCTAAAAGTCTCATGTTTAAAGATGAGATAGACTCAAGACAACTAACTCAGTGGCTTTAGAGATTAAAAACAGAAGCAGCAGCTTCTGACACTCAATTTATTCTATTAAAGCCAACACTAACTCAGTTAAGATTTTCTCTGAAGAGAAACTCTGGGCTCTTTAAAGAAAGAAAATGATCAGCTATTGAATAACGGAAACGAACGGCCTAGTGTTGTTATTTTCTTAGTTTAGTATTATTCAGAAAATAGGCAACTTTAAACCTGGTGGTATATGTTAGTGTGACTCTTTCGGTTCCCACTGTGGGAAACAGTGGGAACAGAAAGAAAGAGGCTCTGTCAAAGGGCAATTCAAAACAGGAGTCTCAATTAGGCTCCTTAAAGTATTCTAAATATGTTTTATATACATGTCTACTTATTCTGGCAGAATGGTAGAGCTCGAGATGTGCCTCCAGGTGACCAAGCTCAGTCTGGGCTGTGGCAAACAGGCCCCCTGTAATCATAGAATCACAAAATCACATGGGGTTGGAAGGGACCTCTGGAGATCATCTAGTCCAACCCCACTGCCAAAGCAGGTCTTCCTACAGCAGGTTGCACAGGAACTTGTCCAGGTGGGTTTTGGATGTCTCCAGAGAAGGAGACTCCACCACCTCCCTGAGCAGCCTATTCCAGTGCTCTGCCACTCTCAAAGTAAAGAAGTTCTTCCTCATGTCTGGGTGGAACTTCTTATATTCAGGTTTGTGCCCATTTCCTCTTGTCTTACCCCTGGGCACCACAGGTAATCCTTCACTCTGCTCCACCCTCCTGTTTTTCCCCCCTTCCTATCCTGGGGAATAACTCAGCTGCTCACAGGTTAGGAGCCGCCTTTTTATTTCCAAATTGAATTTTGACCTGTCCAGCATGTGCCCATCTGCTGCTTTGCCACCAGCCATTTGGCTTCAGGTTACACAGGTCCCGGCGTCACCTCCCCCGGAGCATTAATAGCCAGTAATGGCGTGTCCGGCATTTCATAACTGCTTGGATACAAGTAGGGAACAGCAGAGCTGATCATAAACTTCTTTATTTCCTCTAAATGGGGGCAACAAAAATGCACTTGCAAAATCTGCAATTTGGACTGAAGTCTGCTTGCATCTGTGTCTCAAATGAGCTGAGGCACAGCCCCAGATAAAAAGGGTTTTAATTTTATACATAAAGGAAGCTGAAAGAGTCCAAGACAGAGTCCATTTTTTTTTTTTTTGTGGCCTTGGTGTCGAAAGAGTAAAAATCAATTAGAGACAGAAGTTGGTGATAAACAGGAAGGCAATTACAGAAAGTTTTCTGGGAGAAGACATTACATTTTTTTCCTGCCAGCCTTCAGGTTTGATGGAAAAATGGAACGTTTTGGGTTGGCAGCATTTCAGAAAAAGTGCTACAAACTGACAAGCTCTTGACACTTTAAAATGCATCAGTTGTATAATCCACATGGCAGCTTGGAGTAACAAGAAAAGAAATAAAAAAAAAAAAAAAAAAAAAGAAGGAAAAAAAGAAAAAGGATCCAGTGTTTGTTTTCAAAACTCAGGGTGAAATATGCACATGGTTCTTTGGCATTTTTCACACCACACAGCTGTATATGTGTATTCACCCTATGCAATCCCCCTTTAAAACTAGGCAGGACTTTGGCTGAGTGACAGGTACTCATAACAGAAAGGGTGTCCGCTAAGCACTTGTAATTGCAAGCATCCTTTGGTTTTTCATTCTTTCTCAAATAGGAGTGTACCTGATATAACACTGGAAGGTTTCTCATGGTCTGCAGGCAGCAGTACATGGCCATAACCAGAGAAGCACTGGTATTTGAGTATGTTGTTTGGTCTCAGTTTAGCAGTCGATAAAGCACAGGAACAACTTCGTAGAATCATAGAATGGTTTGGGTTGGAAGGGACCTTTAAAGATCATCAAGTTCCAACCCCCCTGACATGGGCAGGGACACCTCCTACTACCCCAGGTTGCTCAAAGCCCCATCCAGCCTGGCCTTGAACACCTCCAGGGATGGGGCATCAACAACTTTTCTGTGCAACCTGTTCCAGTGCTTCACCATCCTTAGAGTATTTTTTCCTAGTATCTACTCTAAATCTCCCATCTTTCAGTTTAAAACTGTTACCCCTCATCCTATTGCTACACTCTCTGATAAGGTGTGTCCCCCCATCCCTCCTGTAGGCCCCCTTCAGGTACTGAAATGCTGCTATAAGATCTCCCTGGAGCCTCCTCTTCTCCAGGCTGAACAACCCCAACTCTCTCAGACTATCCTCCTAGCAGAGGTGCTCCAGCCCTCTGATCATCTTCATGGCTTATGGGTGCCTTCAGTTCACCAGCTCCTACCAGGCAGTAACGGTCCATGGTGCCTTGGAAATACCTTTCCACCTGCCTGTGGAAAAAACTGTGCTACACAGACTGTAGCACCACCAGGTTCTGAGGGAGCTCACCCAGGCAGGGCAATCATCAGTAATGGTTTCCTGGATAATTTAAGCTCCCAGAAGTCACATGGGTGCATGCACAGAGGACCTGTGTGCTACGACCAAACTTTGCATCACGGTGAGTGAGGCAGCGCCCAACTCCATGGCACAAAACCCATTTGGTTTTGCAACGGGCAGCAGAGTTGGGACAAAAGCTCCACCTCAGGACACCACTGAATGGGTGGTCACTTTGTCTAGAGTAGCCAGAGCCTTGTGCAAACCAGTGCTTTTAGCAAACTGCTGACTTGCACCTCAGAATAAGAAAATGTTCCAAGAAGCCTGAAAGAAGTGGGTTAGAGAATGAGTTAATTAGTCCCACTATGGAGTGCAGTTCGGCACTGCAACAGATCCACTGCTGTGACTTCAGCGACAGAGATGCTGCCGTTCACCTCCTCCAGCTCCTCCTTGCCTCTCTCCTGCCTTCCATCAGACCCAGGGACCAAAACAGGACCATTGCATCTGCTTGATGCAATGGAAAAATACTCCCTTTTTGGGTGGGCATGTTTGGTTTGGTTTTTTTTGTCTGATCACGTTGCTCCCCTGTGATTGCTCAATCTCTGGCTTTGATGCCTCAAAAGCACCTGCTGGGCCTGGCAGAAGAGGGAGGAAGGGAGGAAGGAAAGGAGGGAAGGAGGGAGGGAGAGGTAGAGCAGGACTGCTCTTTGCATCAGCAGCCTGCAATTACACCAGCTAAAGCAGAATATCAAACTGCAGAGAAACACCAGGAAAGGGAAATGAGTTATCATTTGACCTGTTTACCTGTTTGAAAGCTGACTGGAAAACCTAAATAGAAGGGATTTTCTTGTTTTATTTCAACATGATGCAGCTGTATTGCTACTTCCGTTTTTCATGGCCATCCACTTTCCCATCTGACCCACACATTTTAACATCAACTTGCAGCATACTAGATTAATTTAACTTCTCTGTCTTTCTTCCTCCCAGTTCCCAACAGTGGAAATAATAGCGTTCACCTATGGGGATGTATAGATAATTAATTATTTCAGGTTTGTAGAATCCTTTACCCATTTGAAGATTAAAATGCTCATATGTACCAAGCACTCAGACATAAAAGCTGTTTCTATATGAGATGTGATGTTTCTAAAAACCAGCATTTCTCTTCAGTGAAGGCAACTCCGAGTAGGTCACTTAGATTTTTTTATCTTCTTCACCTTCTTTCATCGAATCACAGGGCTGGAGGGCTCTCCAGGAGGTCACCGTCCACTCAGTACCAGCTTATATCTTCCAGCACAAGCTGTATGTGCTCTGGGGTGATGTTTCCGGACTCTCAGTAGCTCAGCAATGTCCTTCTGGGAATGGCTGCACCAAACCGGACCCAATCGACCAACTGACACCTCCTTGATTGCTTGATGCTGCAATATTCTACAAATTTAAATACCTGAAAGAAAGAAGATTTTCAAGTCAAGTTTCTCTATGTTAATATGTACTGAGCTCCTGGCTGTTTTGAAGGTAATGGGATTTTCATGCTGCTTTTAATTACAGTAATATTTCCTGTTATTCTGCCCTAATTGGAACATTAGCTGGATATTTGAATAGTATCTTAATCAACATGGAATTAGAATTTTTATTTTAATACTCCTCCACCCAAAATTCCTAACTTTCTAAATAGGACTGCAAATTCAACACCATCTAAATTAAGAGAGATTTTTCCAGGAACAAGGAATTTATATTTGTACACACACATGCGGGCTGTGCAGTCAAGTATTCTGTGTATCATCTTTCAGAAAACGTTGGCAGAAAAAATAAGTCATCGGTGGACAAAAGCCAGGAAAACTAACTGAAAGGTGATATTTATATTTGACTTATGGGATCGGATTCCACTATGATTTCCAACCTTGCATTGTGCTGAGGGAAAAACCAGCCTCCACCGACTTCTTACAATTTGGTTGCTTCAGCAGCAACTGCAGTGAACAGGGTCTCTTTCCTCCTACCTCCAGCTATTCCAGACCTGTGCTTCAGCAAGATGGTCTTCCAGGTGGGCCAACACAACTGGTTTGGAGACATGCTAAAGCCCAACTTGGTGAATTGATCTGAACTAAAGATATCCTCCCATCCTTCTTTCACCCACCCCCCACACTTTTCTGCAGTTTTTTTTTATTCAGCTGTATAATTTTTCCAGTGCATTTCCCTGTGCTACACCACAGCCAGGTGTGCTAGTGTACCTGGGAGGAATGATGCTTTCTGTCAGAGAACCAACAAGCTCAGACTTTGCTTAAATCCCACCTTAACACTATTTATTATTGCTATGAATGGTATTATTATTTAGGCTTTGGACAGTGCTAGCGCTCTAGAAAGCTACCTTTTTTAGAGCCAATAAAGAAAATCATAAAATAACACTGAAAGAATTTGAGGAAATACACTGCTTGTTTCTGAAAAGAATAATTTAAATTGAATTCTTCCACACTGCTTTTTTTTGGTTTATTATTAATTCTTGAACTGGCATAAATAATGAATTTCCCCCAAAAAATCAAAAGCAGCTTTCTGAAAAACAACAGTTCTTTCCCAGACAGCTACAAGCTTCAGTCGTTAATTTAGATCTCCTAGGCAAAGTGCTGAACATCAAGTTGCATATAAGCACTTGAGAAACCATCCTGCTTGTTCTGTTCACAAAATTAATTCCCATAATTGCTAGAAACTGTTTGAGTTGTTCCATATAGCAAGTCTCTTCCCTTAAAAAAACACCCAAGTTTATAGGTGCAACAAAATGAATACGTATTACATACCCCTTTCCTAAAAACCTCCAGAAGCTAAGCTCTGCAGTTTCACTGCGAAGTAAACGGGAGGAGTTCAATCACGCATAAAAGCATGTAGTGCTAAACTGGCTTTAGTACCCAGCAGTAGGAAAAAAATGGTCAAATTTTATAGTGAGATAATGATCATGTATGAATTAATGCTCTGAAAAATAAGTCTTTGAGTACAGCTCTTCACTTGTTAAAGGTACGTAATTAGGGTGCTGCTCTTGCAGAGAGCCATCTGCAGAACAGCAACAACTGTCTCACTAAGGAGTTAATTTCAGAGCCTACACAGGACCATAAAAATGCTCATGTTCTTGCATCTTTCCAAAACAGGCAAAGGAAAAGGCAGTCCTCAGTTACGCTTAGGTTCTGTATTTTTTAAAATTAGTTCCATTATACTGTGCTAACAGCTTCATCAGCAGTAGGGGTGATGATACACCGATAAAAGTGCAGCAGGTTTTGTAAAGAGATATCATTTTTTTATTAGACACATCTGAAATAAGTGGATAGCTTTTGTGCACAAGGATCCTTTTTTTTTTTCAGTTCAGTTTTCCCTCACATTAGCTTTTTGTGAAACACTCCAGGCACGTAATCTTTCTGTTGTCTCCTTTAAAGCTGTGGATGGTTCATTACCACTCAGGTCATGGTTAGCTTCCAGACTGGGGAACTGACCTGATGGAATAACCACCCCTGGGGGTTTCACTCCCAAGATTATTTTCAGCCAGATCATTTCATAGAATCATAGAATGGTTGGGGTTGGAAGGGACCTTAAAGACCATCGAGTTCCAGCCCCCTGCCATGGGCAGGGACACCTCTCACCAGAGCAGGTTGCTCAAAGCCCCATCCAGCCTGGCCTTGAATACCTCCAGGGATGGGGCATCCACAACTTCTCTGGGCAACCTGTTCCAACATCTCACCACCTTCAGAGTGAAAAATAGTGAAACAGTGATCACATTACTTCACCATACAGTCAGACACCACTTTTACAGGCAGTAACAGGTCAAAGTGGTCAGGATTGGGACAGGCTAGATATAAAAGCTTTATTTGGCATTATTTGCCAAAATTCTGATTATAAGCATTCAACAGCTAATCCTCACGTCTGTTGTCACCGAAGGAAAACCTCCCCTTTTCCCCATGCAATTGCTGGTGGCTGTGCCGATCCCTGAGCGTGCTTTGGTGAGCACTGGAGCCTTTGCTGGGCTGATTCAACTCACCTACCCAGCAGAAAGCTATTCACTTTCTGGAGGATTTTGACTGTCTATTTTGAGAGGTTTCACCCCCATGACAGTGACCAGTGTATACAATAGCTCTCAGGAGATTACTAGCCAAACCATTCCTCTTGGGGACAATAAACCACTACATTGACTCGATCCCTCCTTGTGTGACTTTGCCCTCAGTCTCAGGAGCTTTGTAAAACGCTGATAAAACACAGTTTAGGGAGGTCTAGTAGCAGATTTGATAACATTTTGGCTTGAAGAGAGCATGTGACAGTTTACCTGAGTGTAATGATGAGGGACAAGTCTGTCACCAAACTCAGGAGATGTCCCATGTGTCTCACACACACAGTGGTACTAATTTAAGGCTGTATTTCACTGACAAACCCAGGTATGCCAGCGCTTGTGAGCCGGACAGGTTATTTTTTTTTTCCACGGAAGTAACTAACTCAGAATTCCAAGGCACAGGGAGTTTTTACCTTGCTCAAACAGGCAAAATAAACCACAGCTCAAGAGCAGAATCAGAGTGAACTCAACAGTCCAAGCTGAACTTAAACCACCTCTGCCTGGGCTCAGCAACCATTTTACAACCCCACTAAGTAAAATATACCTTATTTACGATAATCTATTGTGACTGCAAGGCAATTAAAGAGAAACCTGTATGGTTTTGTGCAATGACAGCCTGCAGTGGCTACAAATTGAAACTGAAAATTGAGGTTCAAAGCACAGTACAAATGCAAAGAGGCAGGATCACCCAACCAGCGTCAAGGAGATGAGCTGAAGATACCATAGACCTTTTCTGCTCCTGCATATAAAATGTGAAGAACTGTAATGCAGACGTTTTCTAAGGTCACCGGGAACTTTCGGGTTGCTTTTGCAAAGCGTGGCGCTAAATGAAAAATCTCGTTGGTGAAGAAAGGAGCCAGTATGGTGCTGTGTAGCCACATCTCATTAGAGAGGCTTGATGAGGATTAGCAAGGCATGTGCACTTGTACTGCAAGTCCAGCAAAATGTAGCTGCTCTTGGAAAAAAAAGCCCTAGAGCTTTTTTTTTTTTTTTTAATGCCCATAACAACAGTGGTGGCCAACACAGTCTTGCGAACAGAAACAGCGTTTATTTTCTTGTCTGGAACATGGAGTAAATTCTGCTTTTCCTACTAAGTCAGTGCTTCAGGATCCTGAGAAGACTGTCCCAAAACAAGTGCAATATGTTTTTCTCTCTTTGTTGGCCTGAGTAAGAGCATCTATTAGCTGGTTGTTCTAAGAATCAGCAACAAAATGTCAAATTATTCCTTCCCCAAAAGGTTGAGAAGAGGGAGTAAAAGCAAAGTGATAGTGATAAAATAATATATTTCTTAAAAGTTAAAATTTAATGATGTAATTCCTAATGCCCTCATTTAAACCAATAAAATAAAAACCTAGAAAACTTCCAGTTTGAAGTGAATCAGTTAAAGCTTAACTGCTATAATCAGTAATGAGTATCTACATGGAGATTTACAGCAGTTTAACAAAATTATTTTAAATTTGCATCCATAGTTAGGCTACTGCATCATTTTCATAACCAACATAGTACTATGTTCATTTATTGTTCCTCTGAAAGGGGTTATTTTTCAGATCATTCTGTTTTAAAACTGAGGGTATATTTACTTATTAGTAAGTCTTTCAGCCTTCCTGATTGCATTCGTAACTTTGAGGATGTGGAGTCCTGGGCTGCACAGGGAAGAGTGTGGCCCGTAGGTCGAGGGAAGTCATTCTCCCCCTCTACTCTGCACTGGTGAGGCCACAACTGGAATCCTGCATCCAGTTCTGGGCTCCCCAGTTCAAGAGGGACAAAGAGCTCCTGGAAAGAGTCCAGTGAAGGGCAACGAAGATGATTCAAGGATCGGAGTATCTCCCTTATGAAGAAAGGCTGAGAGAGCTGGGACTCTTTAGTCTGGAGAAGAGAAGGCTGAGGGGAGACCTTATCAATGCCTATAAGTATCTACAAGGTGGATTGAAGGAGGAGGGAGCCAGACTCTTTTCAGCAGTTGCCAGTGAGAGGATGAGGGGTAATGGGCATAAGTTGGAACATAGGAGGTTCCACTCAAATATGAGAAAAAACTTCTTCACAGTGAGGGTGACGGAGCCCTGGAACAGGCTGCCCAGGGAGGTTGTGGAGACCCCTTCTTCAGAGATGTTCAAGACCCGCCTGGATGCCGTCCTGAGTAACATGCTCTAGCTCTAGGCAATCCTACTACAGCAGGGGAGTTGGACTAGATGATCTCTATGGTCATTTCCAACTCTAAAAATTCAGTGAAATTCAGTGAAATTCAGCGAAAAGCACGCACATTTTGAATCCGGAGAGACGGTGGGACAAGCACCACCTCCCTGCACGCTCAGCCACACGCTGGGTTCATGCTTCGGTGGAGACACCTCCACCCTTCCGCAGTGCCTGTCCTCTGCAAACAGCCTGGTTACAGGATGTGCAAGATTTTACGTGTCACAAAAGCTTCTGTCTTCAGGGGGAATTTTCTGCCCTTTTTGCTGACTGCTGCTGTGTACAAAGGGTCTCAGAGGAGGTGCAGATTTTGGGGGTTTTTGAGGTCCACACCCTATGCAGGTCAGGCACCGTATGGTTTCCCAGCTGTGAAGTGTGGCTGCTACAGAAGCTCTGAGTCACTCTGTGCCGCTAAACCCACGATGGACAAGAGGCCTTCTCCTCCACAGCTGCAAAGCACTACTCTGAAGTAACACCAGGGTCCAACCCCTTCTCTGCAGGGGACTTCTCCAAATGTGGAGGCCTGGAGCTGGGTAGCAGGGCAGGGACTCCAGGAAAGAGGTTGCCCCTTTCTGGAGGGGAAGGGTGCCCTTTGAGGAGGCAGGTGGGCTTTGGGGACGAGGATGCCCTTTGGGGAGGTAGGTGGGCTTTGTGGAAGAGAATAGTCTTTGGGCAGGACTCCCTTTGGAGTGAAGGATATTTGCTGGAGTTGGGAATGCCTTTCGGTGAGGACGATGCCCTTCGTGAGGGAGGATGTTGTCTGGGAAGGAGGGTGCCCATTGCAGGAGAGCGTGCCCTTGGGGTAGGACAGCCTTTGGGGAGAAGGACACCCTTAGGGGAGGAGGCACTTTGGGAAAGAGGATGCCCTGTGGGGAGGAGGACTTCTTTTGTAGAGAAGGGCATCTTTCGGGGTGGGAATTCAGTGAAATTCAGTGAAATTCAGCTTTGTGAGGGAGGACGGCCTTTGGGGACATGGGTGCCCTTTGCGGGAGAGGATGACCTTCAGGAAGGACACCCTCTGGGGAGGAGGACACCTTTGCGAGCTGGGCCGTGATCCCCTTCTCACGGCCTTCGCGGGGTGGACGACACGCCGCCTTCCCCAGCGGGGAGCCCGCCCCACCTCTGCCACAGCTGGGACCCACCGACCCAGGGCTCGGCCCCCGCAGGAGGGTCAGGCGCGGAGGCCCGGCTCCTCCCGCCGCGGCGCGGCCGTCCCGGGGCGGTCCCGGGCCCGGGGGC
>VXAK01021302.1:58887-140177 GCA_013399435.1 Arenaria interpres | reverse complement strand
GTGGGGGTTGGTTTCCCTGTGAGCCTGAGCGGGGAGCGGGGCGGGAGGGGGGCGCCTGCTCCGCGCCGTGAGGGCCTAAAACCGAAGCGGGCGGCGGGGAAGCGGGTGCCCGGCTCGGTTATAGCGGGTCCCCGCACCCGCTGCCGGCTTTCCTGCGGGGGTCCCTGCCGGGCTTAAGGCAGAAGAAGGTTAATTAGAATTAAGCAGCGTGGAACGCTGGCCTTCGTCTGGCTCTGGGTGACCGCTGCGGGCAGCGCTGTTAATCTTCCACTTAAGGTTTTTTTTTGTTTTTAATTATTTGTTTCGATTTGAACTCAACTAGGCCTCATCGTGAGCACCACCAGCAGCTCATGCCGCTTTGCTTCTTCCTCCCTCACAGCCCACGGCTCCCTGCCCTCGCAGCTCAGCCTGGCCGGGAAGTGGCTCTTCCCAGCAGCAAAGTGGCTTCTGCTTCTGGGTGTCCCCAGGGCCAGCCCCTGGGAGGCCACTGGGCTCGACGCCTAAGGGAGCCTGAGAGCATCAGGAGTAGAAATTATCCCTTCCCTTGTGGGGATAATAGTAGCGGGGAGTTGTCATTTAGTTATTGAATGCCACTGTTCTTTAAAAAAATAGTAGGTATTTTGTGTTTTTTTGAGGTCGTCTGCTTTTTGGTCGGGTGAGGCTGGTGGCGGTGGGAGCAGTGGGGGTGAGGTGGGTGGTGAAGCACTGGTGTGTGTGGGGCATAGGGCGGTTGGTAACCTCACCCCAGGTCCTTTAGGGGAAGATTTATAATTGTAGCACAGTGCCTGAGTGACACGGCATCAGAGCTCTCTGTAGCTGCATAGCAAGTTATGTTTAAATATGCTGACGTTACCCAGTAACAGCAATTTGGTGCTGCAGCTAATTAAATGTGCAAATACTGTCTAGCAGCGGTAAAAAGGAGCACGTAAATCCACTGACTGGTGAGTCAGGGCGAGAGAGTTAGGGTCCTTCAGCCTGGGGAAGAGAAGGCTCCAGGGAGACCCTATTGTGGCCTTTCAGTACTTGAAGGGAGCTTAGGAGAAAGATGAGGCCAAACTTTTTAGCAGGGCCTGTTGCGACAGGACAAGGGATAGTGGCTTTGAACTAAAGGAAGGTAGATTTAGACTAGATACATGGAAGAAATTTTTTACAATAAGGGTGGTGAAACACTGTCACAGGTTGCCTGGAGAGGTGGTACGTGCCTCATGCCTGGAAACATTCAGGGTCAGGTTGGACAAGGCTCTGAGCAACCTGATCTAGTTGAAGATGTCCCTGCTTGTTGCAGGGGTTTGGACTAGATGGTCTTTAAAAGTCCCTTCTAACCCAGACTATTTGGTGATTCTGTAAACGAAGTCCCTGAAGTGTGTTTGCTTGATGCCTTTTTGCAGAAGACTGTATTTAACAAGTGTATTTTAGCACCTGTTGGAGTAAAATGAATGTTGCAGCATTCTTTGTACTGATTCTTATTTTTATCTCTTCCATGCAATAATCATATAATAATGTTTGTATTCCTTGCAGGGCCTGTGGAGAGAAAGGTGCTTGTGAATCTTCAGAAATTAGATGTGGCTCAGGATAGTCTGGGCAACTATGGTTTCTTCACTTTGATTTACAATCAAGGCTTTGAAATTGTCATAAATGACTACAAATGGTTTGCATTTTTTAAGGTGAGTTAACTTGGTGTGTTCTGCACCACTGACTGTTGCTAAAATCACCTGTAGCTATGTTTGCTTCTCGTTAGTCCTCGAGTGCCATAATGGGGCAGTTGGGACACCTTGTTATCTTTTGCATTAGGGTTTGCCTGGATTACCAGACCTTTTTATTTTTTTAAGGTAAGGAGACGGCTATCAGTGGCTGGGTAGGGAACAGAGGGAGGGAAGAGGTTTTTATGTTCCACATTGGGCATTATCTGAAAAATCTGGTACAGATGCTGCGGCTTTCGCTTCCAGGCATGCTTAAAGCAATTGAAAGTCTTCATGAAGCTAACTCTGCTGGTAGCCTGGATTTTTTTTTTTTTTTCAGTTTTCTTCCTGACACCATGTACCCAAATGAAATAGCAAACATCATTGCTTTTATCTTTCCTTAAAGATGGTCTCCCTATTTTAATACCTAAGGAACCTTTCTGCTGCCTATAATTGTTCTTTTGGGGTAATACTGTTATCTGCTGTCCCCATCACTAACTTCAGATCAAGCTGAAAGTGCTGGTAGAGGGTAGACAGGAGAAGACCCACTTGCTAAGGAGTGCTCTGCTGCTGTCCTGATGAGTGGCATTATGAATCGGGAAGGTGACTTGAAGCAATCTCTGCAGGATGACTTTATTACCTGGGAGACAGATATTTTGTGCAGCAAGACTGCTCAGTTGGAGAGTGCAGCCCTGGGCAGGAGCAGGGAACATGTTTCTTGTTTGTTTCAGGAAACATGATCTTGTACCTGGCTTCAGAGGAGCTGATAGTAAACCCCCTGGCCTTGTCCAAGCATAAAATCTCTGAACCTTGGATAGCGGTAAGGAGGGTGAAGAAGTGACTTTTGCTTTAAATTGTCTTTCTGGGAGCCATTGTAGATAGCTTATTTCATAGCAGCTATTTTCAAGTCTGTTTTCAGATGTTAACAAAAGTGAATGATCCGCTCTTCCAGGAGAACTGTAATCCTTACTGAATAGAAATGATATATGAGGCTCTGATTTAACTGCGCCTTCCTCCATGCTGATTGGAGATCACTGAAATTAAAGGGCCTGTAGGTTATACAGAACTAATGGTGGAGTTGTTTACATGCTCTTTGTAGTAGGTTAACCCCTGTAGGCAGCTGAGCAGCACTAAGCCACCACCCCTGCAGTGGGATGGGGGAGAGAATTGGAAGGGTAAAAGTTAAAAAAAAATTGGACGGTTGAGATAAAGATACTTCAATAGGTAAAGCAAAATAAGGAATTCCTTCATTACTTGCTACCAGCAGGCAGGTGTTTAGCAATTTCCAGGCAAGCAGGGCTTCATCATACATAACTGCTAGGAATGCAGATGCCATAAAGTTCTGAATGTTTCCCTTCTTTCCTTATTTTGCCAGCTTTTATTGTTGAGCATGATGTTGTATTGTGTGGAATATCCCTTTGGTCAGCTGTCCCAGATGTGTCCCCTCTCAGTTTCTTGAGCACCCCCAGCCTTTTCGCTGGCAGGGCTGGCTGAGGAGCAGATGCCGTGTAAGCTGTGCTCAGCAAAAACAGCAACATCCCTGTGTTATTAACACCGTTAGCACAATCCAAAATGTGGCAATATGTGAGCTACTATAAATAAAATGAACTATCTGCCAAAACTAGTGCACTGTTACAACTGTAAATCTTTAAAATAAGAATGCTTCTGCATTAGGCAGGTTCTTGAGCAAAAACAAAGTGTGAGAGAGAAATACCTGATGAACGTTCTCTTGTCTCCGTAAGGTACTAACAGTAAATTGCCATGATGTACAGTCATCATCAGTTTGGCAGGTGATACAGCAAAAACTACAGACCCTGAAGGGTACTCTCACTGGGCAGAATTACTCTGAAACTTCTCAGAAGGGACACCTCTGTGAGCTTCCCTACAGTGGGAGGGCCTGCCTCGAAAGTGGCAGGAATTGCTGCCTCCCTGAGGACAGTGGAGCACTAAATGTTACAGAATTATCTGTGAACTCGGGCCTGCGGTGTCATCTCTGGCAGGTGGAATTCAGCAGCCATTGGTGGACTTGTCTGAGGGGAAATACAGTGAAACTAGCGGTCTAGGAATCCTTAGCCCGGTATTTTACACTGAAATGCAGGGTTTCTTTACAAGCCAGTATGGTGAGCAGTTGAAACAAGTGTTGATTATCAAACTAATATTTGAATGTGAGGAATTTAATAATGGAAACAGTGAGCGGCCTGTTCTGGAATGTAAATGGAACACCAACTTGAAGACAGTTAAGTGTCACTGAAGGCTCTACTACTGCTATCTATACCTTGTGAAATACATCACTGGAAGATGAGTGTGAAGTCAGATGGCTGATAAGCATATTTATGAAAATATAAATGCATTGATTTACACGAGTGCTCTTAATGTACCAAAACTGTGTTAGAGGATAATTTAGGCTGGAGGGAGCTTCTGGAGGTCATCTGATCCAACTTGCTGCCCAGAACAAAGTGATTTGAATATACACCTGAGCACTAGCAATGCACAATAGCTTGCATTTCATGGTCGTGAATAATGTATCTTAGCCCTTTGTAGGCAAATAGATTAATTGTTAGTTTTGCAGTTGTTTTTGGTATTGTGAAATAACAAGCTTGTTTGGTTTATTGTTCAGTAGTAGGGAATCCATCAGCAAGACATGGTTAAATTAAAGGCTTTCTTTAAATATTGTTGAGAGGATTAAAGCCCAATTCAGTTACCATCTCTATAATTTTGCTGCTGTAAAGGAAACAACAGATTACCAAGATGCAAGTATAATGGCTGAGAAGCATGAGGAAATACCACAGCACTTAGTAAATGCTTTTTTTTTTTTCTGCAAACAACTAGTAGGCTTTAAGTAACAACTTGCAATCTTGTTTATGTGCAAAACTGTTATTTCACAATTGTCAATGGGGACTCGGGTGGGAAGAGGTGTTTCCTTAGGAGCTGCTTGACCTTGTGACATATATACTGTTTACTTTTAATTCAGTAAATATTGCATTACATAGGAAATAGACGTACAAAATATCCAGGCCTGGTGGTATGAACTAAAAATGTGGCTGCTTCTATCAAATGTGGCTAATGCTCTTTTAGGACCTATTCCATCATCTTCTACTGTAAAGGTTCTAGGGGACAAGTAATATGTTCCACTGAATGTATTCTTCAGAGGTTTTTGAAGAATGATTGCCTATTGTTTAAAATACTTTCAGGTGCAAATGGTAGGAGGACTGTAAACAGCAGACTTCATTTGCTTAGTGTTGGCCGTAATCTAGAAGCCCTTGGAGTAAAACAGGGTAAACTAGAATGCTAAGTGGTGAGGGCTGTCCTCTCTGGAAATGCAGCTAGAGAAAAATATAAAAGTAATCTATTAGAATATTGCTTAGCCTTGATGGCTGTTGAGAATGTGGAAAGTCATTAAACAAAGTCCCTTTGGAATTCGTGGAAGGGAAGAATTGTCTTTGCTGGCATTCTCTTGCTTTACAGCACGAAGGGGCCAAACTAGCGTGTTTAATGCAGAGGAATTAGCTATTGTTTTTACTATTTGGTAAAATTACTTAGTTTCATTCTGAAATAACCTTCCAATGTGAACACTGTTCTGGAGTTACTGCTTGATTGTGGAGTAACTTCTTGGTTCATGAAGCAGTTTGTGGTGGTGGAGCAGCCATTACACACAAAACCTTACACATTTCTTCCCGTGGCTGTGGATTTGGGCTTGTCAGGAAAGTATTCATTGCTTAAAGGCCACTCATAAATTTCAAGTTCATTTTATGTTGCAATAAAAAAATTATGTGGCTAAAACACCATCATGGTGACAGGACAGATAAAGCATCCTGATTTACCTACTGTGATGCCTAAACACTTTCCTTATATTCTGCATTGAACAGAGGATGGAGGTGCGAGACAAAACAGCAGTATTTAAGCTAATACTGGCCTTCATGTGTTTTCGAGCATAGCAGTATAACTGGTGCTAATTGAACTTGCAGTGTATTTTTGCTTAATGATGCTATTAATTACTAACAAGAATGCTCTTGGCTTGTCTAAGTGGTGGCTTTATCAGAGTTGCAGTACTGTGTGGGTATAGACACAGACTGTTTGATGGTGCATTTTTTCACTGGGTTTTTAATGGCCTTTTGTTCCTGTGGCTTACTAAACAGAGGGCTACTAAAATTTTCATAACTGCTGTTAAAAGTTATTTGTTCTTTCACCTGGGGAATGTGGGGAAATGACTTTCCACACTAAAGGAGTGGCCTGGGTGAGCTTATCAATGTATTTTTTTTCCTCAGTTTGCTTCAGTAGCTTAAGTAGAGCAGCTCTAGCAATGTTTTATTTGTAACTATTGTTGTACATAGACTTGTCCCTCAAGGCCTGCCAAGTTAAATGCAGCATCCTACTGCATTCTGCTTCTCACTAGTTGTAGTTTCTCTGCCTGGTGTTTCCTTGCAGCACAAAATAACTTGTTTGTTTTATGGGAATGCTCTTATTTCTTATTTAATGTGTGCTGCTGAAACATCCCTATACTGAACTTAGATGTGAAGTTGGTGTATGGACTCTTGGCAGAAGCTTGAGCATCTGCTTCTGCTGGATGATATAAGGATTCTGTAGGGCTATGCAAGATAAAAGGCTTTAAAGATTTCTTTTTTATTTTTTTTTCCCCTCAGGGGATAGCAAAAGAGTTAAGAACAGCGTAACATAAAAAGCTAGAGTGAGGCTGAAATGAAAGTTGAGGCTTATTTGTTTCAATTATTTGCTATCTTTGTAATATTAATTTAACATTAGGACTACTACTTGGAAGGGAGAGTCTCATATGAATCTCACTGTGTGTCCCTTGAGCTAAGTGGTACTACTTCTGACTTCTGAGAAGTCCTCTAGCAAAACCCAGAAGTCTGGCATTTTTTCATATTAAAACATTAGCAGTACTTTAGCAAAAAGAAAGAAATAGATTATAGACTATTCCAATAATCACAGAATCGGAGAATGTTACAGGGTTTGAAGGGACCTCTGGAGATCATCTAGTCCAACCCCCCTGCCAAAGCAGGTCCACCTAGAGTAGGTTGCACAGAAACGTGTCCAGGTGGGTTTTGAACATCTCCAGAGAAGGAGACTCCACCACCCCTCTGGGCAGCTGGTTCCAGTGCTCTACCACCTTCAAAGTGAAGAAGTTCCTCCTCATGTTTAAATGGAACTTCTTATGTTCAAGTTTGTGTCCATTTCCTCTTGTCCTGTTACTGGGTACAACTGAAAAAAGACTGGCCCCATCCTCTTGACACCCACCCTCTAAGTATTTATAGGTGTTGATCAGATCCCCCCTCAGCCTTCTCTTCTCCAGACTAAAAAGACCCAAGTTTGTCAGCCTCTCCTCATAAGAAAGATGCTCCAGGCCCCTAATCACCTTNTCCTGATGCACCCCAGGATGCATTTGGCCTTCATAGCCTATGCTGGCTCATGGTCATCCTGTTGTCCACCAGGACTCCCAGGTCTTTCCTCAGAGCTGCTCTCCAGCAGGTCAGCCCCCAACCTGTACTGGTGCAAGGGGTTATTGCTCTGCAGGTGCAGCACCATATAGCCCCCAACCTGTACTGGTGCAAGGTTCCTGTTTGCCCAACTCTCCAGCCTGTCCAGGTTTTGCTGTATCACAGCACAGCCTTCTGGTGTGTCAACCACCCCTCCCAGTTTTGTATCGTCAGCAAACTTGCTGAGGGTACATTCCATCACTTTATCCAGGTCATTGATGAAAATATTGAGGAGGACTGGATCCAGTACTGACCCCTGGGACCCCAGTAATTAAGTTACTAATCTTTTCCAGACTGACTTGGTGACATCTTTGTCACATCTTTTCTTCTCTTCCCCAATGCCCCCAAACTTGGTTAAAACCAACGACTTCCATTCTGAAATAACTAGCCTAGACAAGTGACAGTTGTTAATGCTGAAGTTTCAGAATATTAAAAAAATAAATCCGAATGTGTTTTATTCCATGTTGCTAAAATACAAGTGTTGGAGTTGCTAATGCTGTTTAATCATCCTGCAAATCAATTGAAAGTTAATTTTTAACCTATCTTAGTTGGGATTATTTAACTGGCAGTGTGCAGCTTCTGCTTCCCTGAAGTGTAGATCTGAAAGCATAAATCTCTAATTGCAGAATGTTCTCTAGAGGAAAGAAGATGCATTTGTAGCAGATATTTGCTTGCATTTTCTACTGGGTAGCAAGATGCAATCGTTTGTTCTGGTAATAATGATCTTCTGTATTTTTGTACAGTAGGACATCAGCAAGTCTGCAATCCTGTTCTCATTAAGTATGTGCTTCCCATATTAAAATGCATAGGCACACTTTTAAACTTGATGACAAATGAGTGGTAAGTCTTTCCACCAGGTTTAATGTATTGAGTAGTCCTGCCTCCTGGAACTGGAGTTGGGTTATTGCCTGAAGATTGCTTAAGTTGAGAACAATAGATGTGAAAAAGGATGGGATGGCAGCCTGTGCATGTAGCACTGCTGAATCCCTGTTAAAATGCTGTGTCCAGTAAGGTCTCCATCCTTTCTTGCTTTCCTCTTAGCGAGATTAAAAATTTAAAGAAAGCTTTAAGCAATTGCATTTATTTTATTTCTTTACCAGGACTAGAATTGAGCACACGATTAGCTTAAGTCATGATGCCCAACACAGGAAAGACTTTATTAAAAGTATACTGTACCAAAAAGCTTAGGTAGGTTCAGGTGTCTAATAGTAAGCCTTAAAATTCAGGTACTTGAAGCCTCTTAAGGTTAATGTTGGAGTTGCTTGGCTAAATTCTGGCATTAGGCAAAGTCATGTGGGTTGTTAGACTTGAGAAGAATATACATTTGAAATAGAACTAAAGCTTAATGTTTTCAAACTTCAGAATTTGAACTGTGAATATAGTTTGGGTGCCTTTCTTGGCACTTGAGTTGTTCCAGATTGGTCAGGCCACTGGATGGAGTTCACTCAGTGCTGCAGATGTGAGTATTGGCTGATGAAATTACCACATGGCATGGCTACAGTGGTCTTGTATTAACTTAAAAATGAAAACCATCATCTTAAGTCTGCAGAGGAAATGCATGCAGCAGTTGTGCAGCAATAGCTGGTGGTCACAGCTGTGTGGCTGTTGTCCTCCGTGAAGGATGTGATTCTGTGATGGGTCCCACAGATGTGCTGGGTACTGTGCTGGCAGCTTCAATTGATGCTGGCATTGTAATTGGCATCCACCTGAGTCAGTGGTGGTTGTTCATGCAGTTGTTCCATGATGAAGTGGTAAAGCTGAAGTTACTCATGCTCCTGTATGACTGTTACTTGGGCAAACATACTCATAGTAGGTCCTCTAAAACTAGTAGAGTCAGATTTTCTACATCTTAGCTGTCAGCCTTTCTCTGGTCGCAGTAAGAAATGCTGCATGTGGTTTTAGCGATGAAATATCGGTGTACCTTCTGCTAGTAAGCTGTGGGTGTCATTGTCATGGCACTGACATGCTATCCTATTGTAGTTCTTCTAACATGGCCCATTGGGAACTTAACTAGCTTATAGAAATTAAGCACGAGTATTGGGCTTTTTTTAAAGGTTTGTCTGCCACTTGCCTACACCAGTGGCTCTCAAAAGTCAGAGGTGAGGAGGAAAGGCAAACTGGGACCTTATGGATATATTTTCATTTCCTAGTAGAAAATGGCAAATTCAAATTCCCGTTACCCAGGTGGGCTATGGTCTCAAAGTCTCCATGTCCCCTTTTTAAAAGCCAGTTCAGTAGTAGCTTACAGTCTGCCAATCTACGAAGAGGTAGCTGTGGAGGACTTGAATTAATTTTGGAGGACTTGACTTAATTTTAGGTTTCTACACAGACTGTCTGAAATCGGCTGTTGTCTCTTGTTTGTCTTTAAGCATTGTCACTGACTGTCCCCTCATCTCTTCCTGGTTTTGCTGGCATATTTGAACTGAAAGAACATAAGAAACTCACTAAATTCACTTTCTCAAAAGATGAGTTGCACAAATAGTGTGGATGCTATTCTGGTTATCTATCAATATCTTAAGAAAAAATAATAATAAAAAAGGCAATAAACTTAATCTCCAGAAAAAGGAGAGGGATTTCTAGAAGGAAAAACAAAAAAGGCAAGTTGTTTTAATTTGTTCATTAACAGATAGCTCATTGCCTTTTTTCTGTGAAGAGAAGTCCCACATCTGTTCCACTTGTTTTGATTCAGTATAACTCCATGCTAGGCGGGATCTGCATCTGATTGTTGCAGGATTGTTGCAGCTCTTCCTTGAGCATTCTTCAAGTATTCAGATTGAAGGCCTATACTTAATATGAATGGTTGTGCTTGGTCTTGTGTTAATCTGTGGCAGCTTTTAGATAGAAAAGACAGGTAGGTATTCATTTACACTGTCATGTAGAGCCAAATAAAGTGCTCTTGCAGTAATTTACAGGTACAAAGTCAATAACTTGTTGCTTTTGGTAGTGTCTGGATTTCTAGCAATGCTGTTCAAAGACGGTGTTTCTCAAAAGTCGGAGGACTACCTTGCCCTTGGTGCTTGGCCAAGTGTAGCTATTTCACATATTGCACAATCTTGCACAGTTAGACTGGATGAGTAGACCAAGGTAACAGCTCAGCCCCAGTCCTGCTCCAGTCAGCAAACATGCTTGCCTTGCTGGGCAAGCAAGGGTCTGCAACCTCTGAACTGGGGGCAAAGCAAACTCCCATTGTGCTAAAACAGTCAGGGGATTAACCTTTAATGTTATCCCTCTGATTGACTTAACTTCACTATATATTCTCCTTCAGATTCCCCACAAAGCCTTGACATACTCACAAACCTCCTAGTCTCTTTATTTACATTATTTTCCTCGTTTTGGCATTTCCATCACTGTAAGACACTGTCTTCTTCAGTATGAAGAGTCTGAGCAAGCATTTTATTGAAACAGAGCTACAAAATCATTGTACCATTGTACATGTGCAACTTGAATGGGAGGGGATTTAATAAAGTATTTTTGGACTAGGAAACTTGATTCTGTGTAAGTGCTTTGTGTGATTAGAAGAGTCAAGTTAAAGCTTTTGTTGTATGGGGTGTTCAGGCTCCTGTGTAGCTTAATGCAAAACAGACTTAACCTTAAGAGATGAGTAAAGATTTTTTTAAATTTTATTTTTTTTTCCCCTTCCCTGGGACATTCTGCTGTCAAAGAATTTCTAATCCAGGAAATTTAAGCAGCTGGGCAAAGGTGTTAGTGCCAACTTCTGTATGAAGACAGATTTTTACTGAATTGATTAACTTATTACTCCTGTGGTAAAAGGAAGATTTGTGTGGCTGAATAAGGAAGTATTAGGGCTTGGGACTTGAGGCTTTGGTAGCACTCTCCTCACCAGCTCCAAATTAGTTGCTCTCAATGGATAATCATTTGTTACTGTCTCAGATTGATAGTTCAGGTGAAATTGTTTCATTATACTCTTCCACGACAGCTCAAACTTAAAACAGTTGTAGGAAGTCTTATCTTGGGTTCTGACTTCTACAACAGAAATGGCTGGATGGCCATACCCGAAGGGTTGCAGTCAATGGTTCAATGTCCAGGTGGCGGCCAGTAACAAGTGGTGTTCCGCAGGGGTCGGTACTGGGACCAATACTATTTAACATCTTTGTCGGTGACATGGATAGTGGGATAGAGTGCACCCTCAGCAAGTCTGCTGACAACACCAAGCTAGGTGGCACAGTTGACACGCTGGAGGGAAGGGGTGCCATCCAGAGGGACCTGGACAGGCTGGAGAGGTGGGCTGGTGCAAATTGCATGAGGTTCAACCAAGCCAAGGGCAGGGTCCTGCACCTGGGACATGGCAATCCCAGACACAAATACAGATTGGGTGGAGAATGGCTGGAGAGCAGCCCTGAGGAGAAGGACTTGGGAGTGCTTATGGATGAGAAGCTCAACATGAGCCGGCAGTGCGCGCTGGCAGCCCAGAGAGCCAACCGTGTCCTGGGTTGCATCAAAAGAATTGTGGCCAGCAGGTTGAGGGAGGTGATTCTGCCCCTCTACTCTGCTCTGGTGAGACCCCACCTGCAGTACTGCATCCAGCTTTGGAGTCCTCAGCACAGGAAGGACATGGATCTGCTGGAACGGGTCCAGTGGAGGGCCACGAGGATGATCAGAGGGATGGAGCACCTCTCCTATGAAGGCTGAGAGAGCTGGGGTTGTTCAGCCTGGAGAAGAGAAGGCTCCGGGGAGACCTTATAACAGCCTATCAATACCTGAAGGGAGCCTACAGGATTGCTGGAGAGGGACTCTTTGTCAGGAAGTGTAGTGACAGGACAAGGGGCAACGGTTTTAAATTGGAAGAGAAGAGATTTAGACTAGATATCAGGAAGAAGTTTTTTTTACTATGAGGGTGGTGAGCCACTGGAACAGGTTGCCCAGAGGAGCTGTGGATGCCCCATCCCTGGAAGTGTTCAAGGCCAGGCTGGATGGGGCTTTGGGCGACCTGATCTAGTGAGAGGTGTCCCTGCCCATGGCAGGGGGTTGGAACTCGATGATCTTTAAGGTCCCTTCCAACTCTAACCATTCTATGATTCTATAAAATGCTGTAGTACAGTTCTCCCTGAGAAATTACAGGGTGAGAAATTTGCTGTGAGTCTTAGCATCTCAGACTTTTGCAGCAGTCATGGCTTAGTTTGGTCACATATTTGGTGCAAGAAACCACAGGGCCTTGAAGAGAAGGACAAGTACTAAGAGGTCTTCTACATTTTGCCTAGAAACATGACTGTTGAACCCAAACAATTAGCACCTGTTCGTTGATGGTGATACTAATGCATGCTTTGTTGCTAAAAGTGTAAGTCACAACCTGTCTTCTTCTACCAACTTGATAAAGATCACTTTCTTTCATCTTCTTAACTTTTTTTTGATGCTTCTTTGTTTTGAAATCAAACATGATGCTGGTTTATCTGGACTGTATATTTGGCCATTTCCCCTGAAACACAGGCAAGAAGCAGGTGGGTGGGTAGGGACTACTGCTGTGCTAACAAATGCATCTACCCAACACAAGCATTATCTCTTCACATTACAGTACAAAAAGGAAGGCCAGAATGTAACCAGCTACTGTAATGAGACTCTGCCAGGATGGGTTCATGATGTACTTGGCCACAACTGGGCTTGTTTCACTGGACAGAAGATTTCTTCATCTGCCTCAGATGTTCACATAAACGAGCTACCTCTCCAGAAGCCCAGGGGAAGGTAAGCAACAGCTAAGTGACCTTTCACTGGAAGGAAATGTTTGATGCCCTTGCTCAGGTTTCAGGAAAAATCATATGGACCAACTGTGTTACTGGGGGCAAAGTTAATGCCAGGAAATAAACCTGGATGCACAAAGACAAGAGGAGGGTGTACCTGTTACCTCACACTGTTTCTTCTTAAGCCTGTGATGAAGCCAAATTACAAAACTGGCATGTCTAAAGATGATGATTGTCATAGTTTATCTCAAAGTTCAGAAACCTTGCCTTGATCATATAGTTGCATGTTTCTTTATCTGTATCTACCAGAAGACAATTCTAGAGTTAGTGTTTTCCATATTCAGTTTAGAGAACACCTTTACTTTTCAATCCCAGTCCTTTTCTTACTGATTTGTTTGGTTGCTTCTGTTTGCAGGCTTTCAAGCAGACACTACGTGCACAACTTTGACTTTGTAAATGCTATCAATGCTCGCCAGAAGTCCTGGAGAGCAACAATATATAAGGAGTATGAGTACTTTGCCCTGGAAGAACTAACTAGAAGAGCTGGGGGTCTCTATTCCAGAGCTCCAAGGTACTAAGGCCTTTTGTTTAGCCATAAACCCCACTGCTGTAAAGAATCTGTATTTATCTTCCTAGCTGTGTTTTGGCTTGTAGTTTGGAAGTTTAGTCAAGTTTCAAGGCCTTCTAGTTCATTTTCATGGAGTGCCAACATATTTCTTCATTTGAATGATTATTCTGAGCATCTGTTGTCTCAAGCAGTTGATTCAGATAGGGTCGTCTACCCTTTAATCTTGCCCAGTAACTTGCTGCTGAATTCATATGTGCAGGGAAGATGTGGGGACAGTCTCAGCTGTCATCTCACTTTCCTGCATTACCCATCAGGTGCTTGCCATAGTCAGGAGTTTGCTGCTTGGACCACCTTTGTGGTTCCTCTACTTCATAATTGCAGTTAAAAAGCAGTGAACCTCATTCTGCTATTAAACATGACTAGTAGAGATTTTCTGAGGGACTGGTTACTTTGATAATTTGCTGTGCCTGCAACCAGGGTCCTCTAACAGGAGGTAGAGTGTCTCAGGGAAGAATCATGAAGTAGCTCAGAGTGCCTTCAGAGTCTTGCAGATCACATGGCAGAGAGTGGTAATGGGGATGGACACATGGTCCTCTACATTAATTTGAGAAACTAGAGTTCTTTGATCTGCAGATTCCCTTTACAGCTGTTCTATCTTCTTTGTATTTTTACTTTTTTCACTCTGATACTGCTGTGGGTAGGAATGCTACTTACTTTCCCAAACTGTGGCAATTGTATGTTTGTAGAATGAGGTCATACTATGCAATAAAACTTCTGATTTGCCTCAGAAGTTCATCAGAAGGGAGTATCATGCAGATTATTGTGCTTTCATCCTATAGACAGACATGACCTTGTAGATGGGCTTAAATATAGTAACCTATTTGGAAGCTCTGTTACACCATGTGTTGCTGTGACAGTATTTTGTTGGCCCTCTCATGCTTTCAGAACAGACTCCAGTGCCTGGTGTTTGTGAACGGCACTTGATGACATGGCTTATGGGACAAGCGTTAGGTTACGTGACAGCTGAATGCAGAAAGCTCTTGACATGCTGATATATGAGCATTGCTTGGCTGCAAGTGGCAGATAAGGGCAAGTAACATTCAATACTTCTTTGATAATCACAGCAAAAACTTGCTCCACTGGCAAGTGGGACTGCAGTTACTGAAGTATTGATGGAAGCCATCTCTGTGTCTCCAATTAAACAGTCTAGTTGCTGTCAGTGCATGCTACCAAAGTGAGGTGCCTTCTACAGTCAGATATTCTACACACCTCATGATTGCAGAGGAATGAAATAGCTGTTGCAGAGCTGCATTGCTACAGTGACTGAGAGTTGCCTCAATGCTTCACGTTCGGTCAAGTGTTTGACCTCACTGGCTTGTTCACAATACAGTTCCCTCAGGGAGGGATTTGAGTAGGTCTTGCATCCTCCTGAAACTAATCTCCTGAGATTGACACCCACTCAGCTTAGATGGAGACTGTTTCAAATTGCTTAGCGTGAAGTAAATACAACTAGTAGGAGCCAGAAGACAACAGCTGAGTGTTACGTGATTGTTTCCTTGCCTAGAGTGTGATATGTTACTCAGAAGTATTTTTCTTTTCTTCAGACCAAAGACTGCACCTCTAACACCTGAGTTACTCAGAAAAGTTTCAGGCTTGCCAGAATCCTGGGACTGGAGAAATGTGAATGGTGTCAATTACGTCAGCCCCGTTAGGAATCAAGGTAAAAAAAGCACAAATCTCTGAAAGAAATGCTGAAGAGCTCCTTTGATGTACTTTGTAATTTGCTATTAACAAGAAGGTTTTGTCTAGTGTCTTGCAGTTGACAGATTGCACCTTTACTGTGAATAACCTGTGGAAACCAGGTGGAGTCCTGGCTGACAAGACTGTGCCAAAATAGAAGGTGGTACTGGCTTACCCAAACAGCAATGTCTCTTACTGGAATGAAAGCCAATTAACCACGGTGCCCTGCATAAAGACAGCTGTCAAGTTTTGTCCAAACAGTCTCAGTCATGGTTTTCTGCACACTGACAGAACTGATGTACATTTAATTCTTTTCCTCATTCTTGTGGATGGAAAATTATCATGCAGCTTTAATGAATAAACCCATGACAACTGTTTATCCTAACTCCAAATCTTATCACTCTGATAACTTTAGGAGTTACTTAAATGGCTAGTAGCAAGAAGAGGTGTCAGTCACCATGAAAAGTGTGGGCACTGATAAATATAGTACACTTGTAAAAATTTTTTTTCTGCCCCTGTGAATAGGCAGTACTTAGCTCAAAGTAGACTTAAAAGGACACTATTCTGGTATATGTTTATTTTATAGGGAGTGCTTTCATAGCACTGTGGTGTGAGATATCTGAGTTGGATAGTTACATATTGGAGGCCAGGAGTGGACTTGGTTAACGTTTCCCTTCCCTGCTCCACCATTTCCAAGTAAATTTGCATCTGCTGGTAACTCTCTGGTTGTAACTTTTAGGGGAAGGGAACATAACATAAACATGGTGGGGAGGGGATCACATAAATCACTGGTCCCTCATTTATGGCTTAGTTTTTATGCCAAACTGGACTCCTGGTAGCAGAAGAATCAACAGAGTTGTAGGGGTTGGAAGGGACCTTTGGAGATCATTTAGTCCAACCCCCCTGCCAAAGCCAGTTCACCTAGAGCAGGCTGGACAGGAACGCATCCAGGTGGGTTTTGAATGTCTCCAGAGAAGGAGATTCCACCACCTCCCTGGGCAGCCTGTTCCAGTGCTCTGGCACCCTCAAAGTAAGGAAGTTTTTCCTCATGTTGGGATGTAATTTCCTGTGTTCCAGCTTGTGTCCATTGCCCCTTTTCCTGTCACCAGGCACCACTGAGAAGAGCCTAACCCTATCTTCTTGACACCTGCCCTTTAGATATTGACAAGCATTGATGAAATTCCCTCTCAGTCTTCTCCAGGCTAAACAGACCCAGGTGTCTCAGCCTTTCCTCATAAGAGAGGTGCTTCATTCCCTTGATCATCTTTGTAGCCTTCTGCTAGACTCTCTCTAGTAGTTCCCCATCCTTCTTGAACTGGGGGTCCCAGAACTGGACACAGTGCTGTAGATGTGTCCTCACCAGGGCAGAGTAGAGGGAGAGGATGACCTCCCTTGACCTGCTGGCCACACTCTTTTTGATACACCCCAGAAGCTTGTGGGAGTTCTAGCTCACAATCTGACACATGGCGTCACTGAAAGATGGTAACAGGAAATAACACAGTCCTGTGTAGGTGTGAGTCCGTTACTTTCTCTGATGTGAACCATGAATATCCCAAAGGCTTGTTTATCTTCTAAACAGTTGGACGCTTGGTTCCAAACCTGCCTATTCTCCATTATATTGCTTTAGAGTTTCTCTAAATGAGAACTAGTCTGTTGCTTCCAATAATAAAGTTGCCTCCACACTTCCTGTAATCTGAGAATCCATGCTGAGTATGTTAAATGTCTGTGAAATATGCATTCTGCTCCATTTAATAAGAATTTTAGCTTCCAAGCTTCCAAAAAAAAAAAAGACACAAAGCAAAATCTCCAAAAGATGACCTTGTGCAAAATAATACTGACATACAAATTAAGTCTTGCTTGTGGTAGCTTGCATGATTTTCTGAGGCACTGGGTATCAATGCTTCATTAAAATTATGGTATTAGAAAGTCTTAGTTTTATATCATTAAGATTATTGGATAGCTAATTAGAAAATGCCCTGGGGGAGAAGGCTGCAAGCAGTAAGATGCAAGTTGTCTGGCACACGCAGAGAGAGTTGTATGAATTACAAGATCCTGGCTTCCCACATCTCGCATGCTTGTGGAGTCGCGGCTCTTTACCGAAGGAGGAAAAAAAGTACATCTGAAGTGGACAAGCATTAAAAGGGAAATATGCATTCTCTCTGGAGTACCTTGAGACATGGCAGGCTTCGTGCAACTGCAGTCGTCCTGCTCATTACTAACTACAGGGAGGAGAAGAGCGGAACCTACAGATTTTGTTAGCCTTAGAGTGCAGTTCCAATTTCTTGCTGACTACTTTCTGCGAGCTGTTTTTGCAGATCAAAGTAGGTGAAAAATGGGGTCAACTGATTCTTCACTGGATGTGCTGTGTCTTCTCTTTACTGCTTATAATGTAAGAGTAGAGTTAGTGCAATCTGATGTGGCTGAAGCTTTAATTGGCTCTGGAAGAGAATTTGAGGGAAGTGTTACAAAAGCAACTACTCTTGCAGCTGTGTTGGCTCTCTGCTGGTACAGTGTGGTTGTCATGCTGTCAGCCTCAGAAATACCACTGTGGTAGTGGGAAAGAAATTTAGCAACCACCCCAACAGACTGCAGACTGAAATGGTTATGTTAATTGTATTTTTCATGTTTTTGCACGCAAAATGCAACATAGTGTTCTGCAGTGTGGCCCATCTCAGATGCTATGACTGCATGATGAGTGGGAGACACTTTTCACTGCTTCCGTTTGCCCTGCTGGGCAAAGAGCATTCATGTACAGGCTGATTTTTGCCCCTTCTCTTCAGAAATACGTCTAACTGAGTGAAGGTGCAATTTCACAAAGTCTTGCTTTTGTAATAGCTCTGCTTTTCTACACCTACACAGTTCAGTGGAAAGTATTTTGTTTTGTTCCTCCCTCCTTTTCATAGCTCTGCAATATTTGCCTTTCCTACTGTCAGGAAACAAAAGGAAATTGGGCACCTTGGTGACAATCAGTAGATAAAATAGGACCTCATCCAAGTAATTGTCCTTCTCTGTGATGCTTGTCATTCCACTTCTAAAGGCTTTTAATGTGTTCCGGGAAGCTCCTAGGGAGTGAAGAGGCCTAAAACTAGAAGCAATACTAAATTTTGATTCGAAAGTAAGGAGACTCAACTCTGCCAGGAAACAGAAGGGAAATTAAGGTGCCTCTGAAAAGCCAGTGTGAAAATTACATGCCTTTGGGAAGTAAGGGGAGCTGGGATGAATCCCCTGTGTCAAACCTGATATTTATACTGCTAGACTCTCAAAAGCCAGTTATTTTAGGGGTAGCTCTAGAGGTGGAATATTTTTTCCACTGGAAATTACACTGTTAAATCCGTTGATAGGTTGAAATAATCTAGAACAATATTGCCAGCAGTCACTTAAAATATTTGATTGCCTCTTGGCATATGTGCTCCATAAAGGGCTATAGTCTGAGGCAGTAGGTTATGAGCCTTCTCAGCCCTGCTAATGTGGTCCCTGTACATTCTTTCTGAAGGATTAGCACAGGTCTTAAATGATAACTACTGGAAAGCACTGAAAAGCAGTATATTGTCTCTTATTCTTGAATAAGCTCAGTGTGCCTTTAAAGGTTGTTAAAACTATTTGGTTTGGGTTTTTTTAATTGCGTGCTTAAAAGCTAAATGTATATTTAAAGTTTTTGTTCTATCAGTATTCCGCTTCTAATCACTGCCTGGGAGGTTTTGACTCTTTCTGTGGACTTAGTTGTCCCGAAATGCGGGTGACTTGCCTTGTTTATGTTGCTGACTGCTCTTTGTGATTCCTTTTCCTCCTCTCCACAGGCTCATGTGGCAGCTGTTATGCGTTTGCCTCCATGGGCATGCTGGAAGCAAGAATACGTATCCTCACAAACAACACTCAGAAACCAGTCTTTAGTCCCCAGCAGGTTGTGTCTTGCAGCCAGTATTCTCAGGGTAAGTACAGGGGTGCGTATAAAGATAATTTTCAGTAATTATAATGCTGCAGAAGGAGACAGTATATTAAAAACTTCCATGCTTTACCCATCAGCCACAATTTAGTTTTTTTCATAAAGTATCTGGCAGGCTGTACTTTTTAGTAGTTTATTTTTTGAAAGATTGCAGAAAATATTCCAGAGTTGTTAGCCCACCTTACTGTAGGGCCCTGTGCTCAGGATGCTATTGGATTTTAGGTAGATCTATGTGGGAGCTGGGGAATATAGAATATATCTAAGGAGTAAGGCTAAAAATATAGCTAAATTGTAATGCATGCCTAGAAAGAGTGGAACCAAATATCCTCCCAGAAGCATTTTCAGAGGAAGGAGGAGCATATGGGGAGGGAGAGATAAGCAAAAGCAATGACTAAAGCTTTCCAAAGGACAGTACCTGTATTAGGACAGGTCTTTTTACTGCAAGTAACTACCTGCTCTTCTTGATGGGGGAGTGTCAGGAGCAGTTGGATGAGAAGGTGGCCCACACATTCGTCTTCCCAGTTATAGCTCCCATTGATGTGAATTTTGTCTTGTGTGTTTCAGAAACCTAGCTATAGCTAATGGGAATATTAGAACTATCTGGGATCAGTGCAGTTTGTGTTCAATACTGTATCTAAAAGTATTCCAAAAGACTGGAGTCTCCCACCTCAAATAACTCTCCAAGGGAATAAGCAGATACGTTTTTTTGTTTAGGTTGCGATGGTGGCTTCCCATATCTCATTGCTGGAAAGTATGTCCAAGACTTTGGTGTGGTGGAAGAGGACTGCTTCCCTTACACAGCCCAAGACTCTCCATGCACTTTCAAGCGCAGCTGTTACCACTACTACGCTTCTGAGTACCACTACGTTGGTGGTTTCTATGGAGGCTGCAATGAAGCCCTGATGAAACTTGAGCTTGTGTTGCGAGGGCCAATGGCTGTTGCCTTCGAGGTTTATAGTGATTTCATGCTTTATAAAGAGGGGATCTACCATCACACTGGGCTGCAGGATGAATTCAATCCTTTTGAATTGACCAATCATGCTGTCTTGCTGGTAGGCTATGGTACAGACCCCCAAAGTGGTGAAAAGTTCTGGATTGTGAAGAACAGCTGGGGCACCTCATGGGGAGAAGATGGTTACTTCAGGATCCGCCGTGGCACTGATGAATGTGCAATTGAAAGCATTGCAGTGGCTGCAACTCCTATTCCAAAATTATAAATGCCGAGGTCTTCATACAGTGCCTTGTCCCCAGCCACAAGAACATGCTGATTTGTTAGGGACTGCGGTTCCCCTTGGTTGAGCAGGGGATTTTGAATGAAATTTTCCAGAATAGAGCAAACAGTTTCCCTAGTTGAGAGGATGAACGCTGTTAGCTCTGCTCTGTGCACTGAAGGCTTCCTCTGGAGTCTGACAGTAGGTCACCTAGAACGGTGCAGTGGCTGTTTTGGTAACAGTGGTGATAGTTATTCATCACTAGATACACGTTTTCAGGCCCCAGTTGCATTTTCTTCCATGGGCAATCTTGAACTTCAGATCTCAGAGGGAAGCATCTGCTATGATAATCTGTAACTACTTTGAAAGGACACTGTAGTGCCTTACTTCTCAGAAATCAGGAAGTTACTGCAATTTAGAACGTAAGTGTGTATTGGGGAGGGAATGGGCAATTACACTGATTAAAAGGAAATTTTAAAGCTTTAAGTGTCGTGCAAAAACTGCGTGTCAAACCCTTATGACAGTAAAAATCAATTCTATATTCCAGGCTGCTACTAAATGTTCCAGTTCTGGATTTCATTGCTGTGCTTTGTAATTGATCATCTCAGATCATCAATAAAAATTACCCCACTCCTGGAGGAGTTTGTACTTGTGGAAGTAGTTGGTTCTTTATTTCAGTGACCTGTGTTAAGTTTTGAACTTCCTGTCAAGAACTTTTTACTTTAGCAGGATCTAAACTGGTGGGGAAGGAGGATGCGAGGGGAGAGGAACTAGGAATCGTCCAGCTGAGGCCAAGATTCTCACAGCAGCACCAAGCAAAGTTGTCCAGGAGTCCAGTAGTCCTTACTGTGGGTATAGCACAATTCATTGACTCAATTGGCTAATTCCCCACTAATCCTACTTAAATCTTCTCTGTTAATCTGTTGCCATATTCCTTTCACGTATACAAGGTGGAAAATTAGAGGTGGGGGGGGATTTGTAACACTTGGAATTAACCATTTGTTTCTAGATGAAACTCAGCTGCAACAAAGTGCTTGGATAATGCAGGATTGGTCTTTGCTCTTCTTGATGTGAGTAAATAGGAGTGGCTTGGAAGCGAGTCCTGGTTTCATGGGTAGAAGATGACTTCTGTAGTAATCTTCTGTTAATGTGTGAGCAAAGTAGTTAGTATTTTTATATACAAGAACCCAATCTTACTTTTTTGTGGTTTTTTTTTTTTTAGGGTGCAGGGAAATTTATAAAATACAAAAAAATAGAACAGTTGTCCATATTCAAAATATATCCCATTTAACTTAGAAGGGAAAATGGCTTTTTACTTCAGTAGCAGAGTTTCATAAGAACTAATTCACCCTCCTTTGCTCAAATTGAGGGGCAGGGGAAGGATAGCTTCATGGTTTTGTCTTTCTTTTTCTGAAACCCCTGCCAGAAAAATACCAAGTCAAGTCTAGAAATTTAGAACTTGTGTTTTACCGGAATTTGAACAAGAACCTCTGGAATAGTTTATATTGTGCATTGGATTGTTCTAGCTGAGGGAATTGGAGGCGGGAGAGCAGGGCACTTGTTCCTTTCCATTTGGTGTTACTGCAAAATAGAGTCCCACGAGGACTTAACCCCTTGGCACCAGCTGCATGTACGTGATGAAGATGTACAGTTCTCCCACATGCCTCTTTGCCTAAAATACACAACCAAGCACAAACATTTTCTCTCGCACTTCTCCCTTTCTTCCTCTTTCTTCTCCCACACCGGTGTTTTCCCTGTAGAAAGGGTTCTGGGGTGGGAGAGGCAATACTGCTTTCCCCCAGCAGTGTGTGTGTGGTTTGCGTTTGCTGTGTTATCGGTCATAGTAATGATGGTAATTCGTGTGCTGATAAACAAATGTCAGTAGGTCACCTGCTACCGGTTTTCCAGGCATTGATTTGACTTACAGTAATAAAACTGAAGCTGAAAATTGCTTGAAATAATCAAGGATGGAAGAAGTTGTCGCCCGTGCTTTCACTTTGGAAGACGAGGCGTTGTTGGCTGCAGTGCAGTGCCAGCAGCAAGCTTCCCGCTATGCCGATATTACAGCTACACAGCTTGACCCAGCTTCTCTATACATCAGCAGCCACGTTGACACCAGCATAAACTCTCATGAGGGGCAGAAGACATTCTTTGTGTAGGCGATCTTCAGGCTTGTCCTGCCAGGCGTGGGTGCCTGTGGTTTCACTGCATGGATACGATGCACTTTGAATATGCCAGACATTTGGAAGTGTCAGTTCTTAATAGGCAGGTATTTTCCTGTAGTTATGGCTTTGTATGGATGTGCTAGGTTCTTGGATTTCTTTAACATCTGTTGCACTTGAGATTAGCTTGAGAATAAGGGCATAAAAGCTGGGTATTAGTATTTTTACTGTCCTTCAGCCATTAGGAATCGACTATCATCAAACTGCTGCTGACACTCATGGCACTACAAATGTACAAATACTTGCTATTCACCATGCCTCGCATCACATTAGCTACATGCCTTTTGAATAACATTGCGTGTTACTTTCTCAGAAATTCTCGTGTCTGCCTGTCTTTCGCTGCTTGTCTGTGGCAGCTAATGTGAGGATGGGAGAGTTCTCGGAGCAGTCTGTCACTATCACTGCCCCCAGCGACTGTCATCAGATGAACTTCTTTGCCTCTGGCTCACTGCGGTGTGTGAATGTCGCTTCTTTCTGTATTTCAGAGTTGCGCGGAGAAATGCCAGTCAGCCTGACAGAGGTAGGATGTGGCCAACATGACATATTTGGATTCCCAACTTTTGTTTGGGACTGTGGGCCGTGTACAGAAAGTACATTTGGCAGCCACGGGCTGAAGACCAGCCAGAGCATTTCCTTCCCGCAGGCCAAAAGGGATGCAACGGCAGGAGCTGGTAAACCTTGGAAGTGAGGGGGTACTGCTCCGCTTTGTGATGGTGCAGGCTGTGACACAGCTTCACCCGCTGGTATCCTGGCCAGATCCTTGGAAGTCGAGGAGTGGGTCTGAGAGGACAGGCTGATAGAGTTGAGGTTGTTCAGCCTGGAGAAAAGAAGGCTTCAGGGAGACCTTATAGCAGCCTTCCAGTACCTAAAGGGGGCCTACAGGAGAGATGGGGAGGGACACCTTATCAGGGAGTATAGCGATAGGATAAGAGATAATGGTTTTAAATTGAAAGAGGGGAGATTTAGATTAGATATCAGGAAGAAATTATTTCCTGTGAGGGTGGTGAGGCACTGGAACAGGTTGACCAGAGAAGTTGTAGATGCCCCATCCCTGGAGATGTTCAAGGCCAGGCCGGATGGGGCTTTGAGCAACCTGCTCTAGTGAGAGGTGTCCCTGCCCACAGCAGGGGGTTGGAATTAGATGATCTTTAAAGGTCCCTTCCAACTCTAAGCATTCTGTGATTCTAAACTTGGCTGTAAGGAGTACACAAGACTGGAAATAAACTACTGCCTGCAAAATAGACAATATGGAGAGATATGGGTCTCTGCAACTTCAATTTACCTTTTTTTAAGAGGCTATAGTTTGTTTAGATGGCTTCTACCTATAAATGATGTGTTACCTGGAGCAGCTTAAAATGGGAAACAAGCTATCACTCAGGAGAATAATTACAGGTTTGGCAAATATGCCTTGCAGTGAACAAGTAGGAACCCAATCTATTTAACTTATCACGGAAGGTTAATAGATAATGTCATGGCTGATAAATACTTTCAGGGGAAACAGAGCTGATCATCAGCCCAGCAAACAGAGATATTAAAAGTTCAGTGATGAAAACATGCAGAGGACAAATAAGCTCTAGCTGTTTAGCAGCGAGTGTAATAAATCCTTAAAATCATTCAAGGGCTGTGGTGGAGCCTCGATCACTGGAGTTGGGTGAATTTCTAGTTTGAGCACTTTCCCTGACACAAGAATGGCTCAGGGAATCCTGTGGTAGCTTTCTATAGGCAACCTAGCTGGGTCATCCTGACTCCTTTGTGATCTGGAAACTTGAAATGCAAGGTGACTTTTAACTTCCAAAGTGTCAGTCTAATTTTGCACCATAAACTGCAGATAAAGCAACAGCAGAGACATTTTCCTACATTTGTTCGAACTGCTGAAATTGAGGCTAAGTAATTTCAGAGTTGTGTTGGTCCAGGGTCTTGGGAAGACAGGGAAAACTACAACGTGCATCAATGGAGCTTATTAAAATAGCAAGCCTGGGAGAACATTACACTTTGAAAGCTGGGGTTTTTTGTTGTTTTTTGTTTTAAAGAGCTGCACGCTCACCCATTGCTTTCCTGTCCATTGCAGAGGGCTTGGAACTACTTTGGAAAGCAGAGCTAAGACCATTGGGCTGCTTTAAAAGTTCTCTTGCTAACATTAGACTTCCTACAACCTCTTAAAATACGAAGCTATATTTCTCAACATCTTGGCTTTCAAGGTATGGCTAAAACCAGGTTGAAGGTATCATTAATGGAATACTTGCAAGGATGCCAAATGGAAAATTTTGAAAAGCATTTTATTCTCAATTTTTATATTTAAAAAGGGACACATGCTGATTGGTTTTTTTTTTTTTCAGAAGGAAAAAAAAAGGAAATGGACTAAGGAAGCATTTTTTCAGTGATTTCAATCTACAGTCTACAAAATCTTTACCAAGATTTTCAGGTTTTGCTTTCTTATTCTTCCCTTCGCCTCCCAAAAGCTATAGCATTATTTTTTTCCAACAAATCATTCATTTCTTCAGAAAAGCCATTTTGATGTGTGTTAAAATTCCCCTTAAAACATCAAAGCTATCACTGATTTCACTTTCACCTTAATGGATGAGCCTTATTTAACTCTGCTTTAGGTGATGAGCAGGGACAGAGCTGCCTGATAGAGCTGGGAGTGGCTCACTTTGGGTTGAAATAACCTGGGAAATGGTGTGCGCTCCAGAATGTGCTGAAGAGCACACCATAATGCCTGCAGCATCTCGGGGATGCGGTGCTGCAGTGGGTGAGGAGGGAGGGTTTTTTTAGGGGGGGGAATCGGTGCCCAGATCTACTGGTGGTGTAGTGGGACCTGTGGGGTGTTGCATGGACGGTGCAGGGATGGCTGCAGGGGGTTCAGGTCACAGGTGGCCCGAACCACTGCGCAGAGGTGTCTGTCCCTTCTGAGTGTCTCCTGAGAGTAAAACAGCACTTGGTTTGTGAAATAAAGCATATTCAGTAGGTCAGAAAGCCTGTGGGTGCTAACGCTCTTGTGCCCAGACTGATTCTGGTTTCCCCCACTGCAGTGGATTACATGTGTAGATGTTATCTCTACCTACTTTTAAAAAAAGTTGATCTCAGGTTGATCTCAATTTGTGCCTTGAATTAGAAATTTTGAGGGAGAGCCCAAGTGTATTAAAAAAAACCCCACCATACCATATCCCAAACAGTATGAGTGGCATGTGATAACCAAAGAAGCTTTGGTTACAGTGTGAAATAATTATAGAATCATAGAATGGTTAGAGTTAGAAGAAACCTTGAAGTTAATCTAATTCCAACCCCCCTGCCATGGGCAGGGACACCTCTCACTAGACCAGGTTGCTCAAAGCCCCATCCAGCCCGGCCTTGAACACCTCCGGGGATGGGGCATCCACAACTTCTCTGGGCAACCTGTTCCAGTGCCTCACCACCCTCACAGTAAAGAATTTCTTCCTGATACCTCATCTAAATCTCCCCTCTTTCAGTTTAAAACCATTATCCCGGTCCTATTGCTCCACTCCATGATAAAGAGTCCTTCCCCATCTCTCCTATAGGCCCCCTTTTGAATAAAACGTACTCTGCTACCCCTTCTGAACAGTGAGTTTTCAGTAAAAAAGGCTCTCACTCTCTTTGGCTGAGAGTCTTGTGTGATGAGAAGAAAGTGTTGGGGAGTGCAGCTCCATCAAGCTGAGGTTTCTCTGCTGGTTGCTATGGCTTTTGGATGGCCTGCGGGCTGAAACTGTGTGAGCATGTGTGTGTAGGTTCAGGTTTCCAAAAAAATGAGTGTTTAGTGGCAGCTGGGTAGTTGTTAATGACCTGCAAAATTAGGAGGTGGTCAGGTGCAGTACATTAACAGAGCATTAGTTTTTATCAGTTTCCCCTGAATGATGGGGCTGGGGGGGACGGGAGAGGGCAGGGCAGGAGGAAGGGAAGTTGAAGCCTTTCTGTACATGTTCTAGAGAAGCAGGCATATGCATATGCAGAATTTTTCTATATCTGTAAGGGGAAAGACACAGGCATAGACTTCTGCCAGTTATTCCTAAGCACTTCATTTGGATCAGCTGACTTGATCCTGCAGATGTCATCGAGCGTGAGATGCACAAGTTGAGTTAATACCTCTCTCTCACGGTAACATGGTACTAGGCTGATAGTTCAGCTCTTTCTTCACCAAGCACATTTTGGTATTTGCACTTTAAGATATATATATATATATGCTTGAGTGATCCTTGGGACCTCTGAGTCACCTCATTAAATAGAGAATATTTTTAAGGGTTGTGTGGAAGGGTGATATCCCTTTAGCAATATGACAGGGGATAAACTTTAAGTACTGTCATAAGCACCAAAGATATTAAAAGTGATGTCTTTGCCCTAGGAGGATTTCAGAAGTTTAGAAAACATTGTGCATTCTTAAATGTCCAGGAATTCCAACCTTGATGTTCTGTAAGTAAGGTGGGAAAATTTTTCAGAAGTGTTAACTAACTCTACAGAATCCTTATGATTATTTTTAACAACTTTTTTCTTTTTAAATTTTTGGTATTATGTACAGCATGTGGATTTTTTAAAGCCTCATTTAATTACCTTTTCTATTACTCCCTTAATTTATTCCACACCTGCGAGAGTAATAAAATAGAAAATGATGGCCACTTCTATTGTTCTGTTTAGCATTTAACCAGAATAAATGCCATTTTTGGTCTGGACTGTAAATGGGATTCCCTAAGATTTTTTCTCTCATTAGCACTGCCTGAAGAAAACTGAGTATCTCAGAAGATAAATCTTCCTTAAAGCAGAGACGCCATGGGCTCTGGGAGGCCATCACTTCACCTGGAAGCCGGGATACTCAAAGCAACATTCTCCAGACTTTTGGCTCGCTGCTCCGCTCTCGGTCCTGCTGTGGCCACTTCCTTTTCCCAGCCCCTTTGTGAGCCCCACTTCTGCATCACGGTCCTGGTACATCTCTTGAGCCCACAGAAAATCCTGATCCTATTTTGGAACCCTCTCACCTCACCCTGTAAGTGTTTAGGCATGAGTAGGAATATTCCAAAAGCTCAACGTTTGCAGATTGGGTGACTAAGTCTGCAATCTCTACTGTACTGTCGCTTTACACAAAGATTTCCTTCTAAATCTCATATATTAACAAGGCTGCCGAGGCTCTGAATTTTGTCACTCTGTTACATTTCTCTCTCCTTTCCTGAAGCCCTCTATTAACCTTGGGATTATATGCACAGGTTTAAATTTCAGTGGGATAATAACTGCAGGAAACTGCATCCAGTTGTGGGGAAAAAGAAAAAAAAAATCAATTACAGGAAATTGACTAAAAGGCCAAATCAAATACATAAAACTCAGCAGCGGGATGATAAAATATAAGCAATGCGATGCTTCTTTCCACACAACGTATCTATTTTCCATATGTGCTGCCCTGAGGAAAAATGTACAAATAGGGTGATGATTGCATCTTTCTTACTGCTGGGGGCTGATTTTTCAGCAGTAACACTGGGAGGGTGTTTTCTTTTTTCCTTTTTTTATTAAAGAGGCTGGCAAAACAGAGCTTGATGTTAGCTCTATCTTATCCATTAGATTTGTAATAGCAGCATTAAAACTGCTCTGAATGGCAAACAAGTGGGATGTTTTGGGTGTAGAAGAACCAGAAGATGGGGTGGAGGAAAGGCAGGTGGCTGGTGGCACCTGGGTTGGTGGCATATTAAGTTCCCAGCACATCTTCTGCATGAAGTCCATCAGGACACCCAGAACAGGTAACAAAGGGCAACTAAAGCAAGGAAAATCCTAAAAGAAGGAGAAATCTTAAAAAAAAAAAAGGTCAGATCACCTACCTGTGCCATTAAGTGGTGATGTTGAGAAGAAAAAGACACATCTATTCTGCAGCTTCCAGGTAAAAAGGCTAGATACTTCAATAAGCAAATCCTAATGCTTCACAGAAGTGGGACAGAATGGAGAGGCATTTTCACAACCATTTTCGGATCTGAAATAGTACAAGAAAAACTCACCCAAAACCAGCACCTGGTGGCTGACCTAAGGGTGAGGGCTGGATAGCCGACGTCTCTTTTCCCTCCTGCTGCTGCAAGAAAGCCTGGCCAAAGCACTGGGATATACATAGCTATAGGTGTACAGGCTATTTGACCATACAGCACGGCGCTTCTAAGAAGGTGAGTGTGAGAGTGTTGCTGTATGTTTTGAAATAAAATCACTTTCCCTTCCTGTAGGCCTTGCGTTGAGTTTTGCTACCCTGCTGCTACAGGGAAGCAATGTTAATTACTGCAAAATCTCTGGCTTAAGAGTTCAGCTGCAGGTCTCCAAGTGCAGCTCCCTCCCTCAGCATTCATTCGTGTGGTGTTTTGAACCTATGAACGATCACGTATGGCAAAGCTTGTGTTTACCTTCTAATTCGTTAATACCCTTTCCTCCCTGCAATCCCACTTCCCCACAGAAAAGCAATGCTGTCTCTGCGATGGCTCTCTTACTTGTGTTATGGATCAAATAAAAAATCATAGCTGGGAGCCTGGTTCCCAGTGGAATGGGCAGCTGTCTATGCTAAAATGACTTCCAGAATGGGTAGGGTGTTTTTTTTTTTTTATTTGAAAAGAGTGCTAAAAAAAAAGATAAAAGTGGTCAAAAAATGTAAAAAGCTAACCCATTCTGGCATTTCTGAATTACTGTAGTATTTTTTTTCTTATTTTGTAATGTGTTCATAAAAAGCTACAAAAAGGGAAGATTTGAGAAAAACGGTTTCAGCTGCTCAGCAACATGTCCTGGCATTCCTTTTATAGATATAAATGAAAAAAACCCCAAAGATATATATGTGTGTGTATATATAAACAAAAAGAAAGGATTTTTTTTTCTCTCTTTTTTTTTTACATTTCAGAACGCAGCCAAACCTCCCAATCCGGAAACCCTTCACCAGATGGACTGAGATCCACGCGGTGCTACTTACCTTCCTTATCTCTAACCTTCTCTTGTCTTGCCTTTTGAGATAAGGCTTCCAGGACCATGCCTGGCCACCATCCAGAGTCTGAGCAGCGTTCAGCACAGAGGAGAATTTCTTGTTGAGCCCTGAAGCGCTATGCCAAGAGCAGCCTAAATAATGAGCAATAAAAGGTGGAAGGAGCTCAAGCCCAGCACTGTCTTTATAAACACATTTACTGTTTCTTATTCCCTTTTCAAAGTCTTGTCTTTGGGCAACAGGAAGAAAAGCGGCCTCCTGGCTGCTGTTTTTGGGCCAAGTGATTCCTCCTTGAGTTGCTCCTTCCTGGGAGCATGAGTGAGGGTGGTGGGCAAGGGAAGACCTCTGGAAGGAGAAGCAGAAAAGAGAGAGCCTGGAAGATGAGTGGGGACCAATCAAAAGAGCAAAAGACAGCTAGTACAGCAGGCCTCATCAAGAAAATGTCTTCTCTCGGTGGCCCAAGGAGTCTATACAGAGGTTTCTGAGAGTGGGGAAAGCTTGAAAAGTTGCAGTGAGCAAGATTAAAGGGAAGTGAACCTGTTCTGCAAGGAGATGGTGAGCATATTTTCATCTCTCTGAACTCCCAAAACCATGGCTTTGTTCTAAATTCTGTGCTACTAAAACCTACCTTTAACATCTCAGTTCCTTTCAGTGGCCATCACACTGATTGATACGGCCAACACACGCGTCCTGTCCCATGTAATGGTCAGCTTGGTGCTTGGTCCTGCCCTTGGAGGAACATGCAGACCTGCGTGCTCCATTGAGCCATTGCATGTCTGAAAACAAAGAGAGTTTTTGGGGCAGAAACTCTGAGGTATCCTGGCTGGAATACACCAGGTTAGGAGTTGGCTCTCCAGTCAAGAGACCACTCTGTTAAACCTTTCATCAGGCCAAAATGTCCACCGCTTTTCTAAGAAATGCTTGCTGTGAGCAGGATATGGCTTTTCTTGATGTTTGACATTTGTGACAATGTTGTGCAGTTGGTTTGTGTGGGCTGCACAAGGGCAGTATTTGGCTGTCGCAGCAACAACATCACTGCATGAAGTCAGTGCAACTCTTCAGTCAGAACAGACCGTTCCCTTGTCTCTGTGGGGAGATGTTAGACCTGGGGAAACACATGTTTTTGGTTGTATTAATGAAAAATGAGATCCTGATTCTGTCTAAGAATGAGTACAAATGAGACTTCTGGGCTTTGCTATATGATTAATAAAAACTGCTGTGACTGGGGACAGTATGAACATATAGTCAGATCTCAGGCTTTCACACACGCAAGTGAAATGCTGTGGCAATGCATTTATAATGTGCCTTGAGAAATTATTTCTTTTTATTATTATTAACAATAGGCACTAATATATTTCTGTGTAAAATGTCCAGAATTATTATATTTCCTTAGGAAGAAAAATGGGAACAAAAAAAAGCCTTTTTTTTCTAAAAAAACCACCAACCCTCATCTCTGCAGGTATAAAGCAATTCCTTTCTTTCTTGACCTTTCTCTTGAAGGGAGCAATAATAATGTTTCAGTTGCTCCTGTGAATGGCAGTATAATGTGTCCCCAAAAGGTAATAGGTATGCAGTTCAATATGTCTCTGCCTCTCTGCAATCAGTAACAGGGGAGAGGCTGCTGCTTATTTAGAAATTCTCTAAACTGGGTCATTACTCGTGTTGCATTTCACTCACAAGTTATGCTTTTACATCTAAATATTAAGGATTGGGCTGTGATAAGACACACCAGGCATTGGTAGTGACTGGGTTCCACTGTGTCCATCCGTGATTCTGAATCTTGAATAACTCTTCAGTAAGCAAGAGTGAATTTCTACAAATATTAAATTGCCACTAGAAGAGAGAAAACAGGGTGGAAGTTCAGGAAATCATCTATTATTTTCAAGGACTTTATTCTTGGGCAGATAAACATTACTTAGAGTGAACAAATCCTGACTCCCTGAGCAATGTCACTGGTTTCAGTAGAACTCTTCAGGCCACAAAACATCGGTCTCTATGTGTAGGAGTGTAGAATCTGCCCTTCCCTTTTTGGGTAGACAGATACCCACAGGCAGCAGAACTTACTAAGCGTTCCAGATAGATACATGTTGAAAATCATCATCAGCATTGGGTATTTTGCACAACTTCTTCTGTGCAGCTTTTTCAATATTAAGGTTGTTCTGTTTCTTATTTTTTTAAGAGCCTTTTGTTGGTGTTTTTAATAATAATTTTCATGGTTCTGTCAGCCCTTTTTGCTACTTCTGAGTACGGCTTGGTTTGGATCAATACTTTCTTTATAAAAACTGTCAGTAGGGCCTCAGGAAAAGGAAGCTAATGGCACTGGTCATCTCAGACTATTGCATGGTGACCAGGCATGCTCAAGACACCGCAGAAGTGACCAGAAAGGCTACCCCTCCCCCAGTGGATCATTTTGGGATTTGTAAAACTCTCCACACCTTCCCAACAGCACTTCTGTTCTTGCAAACTTGTTTTGGGAACCAAGGGGACGTTGTTCCTGTCACCAGTGATGCAACTTTGATGGCATTTTTAGCCTCTTTTCTACATAATGCACCCAGTGCTAGATGTTGTAGAGTTTTATGAAGCTAACTGAAGTCACTGCTCGCTTTCCCACAGCTCCGCTACACTGGATGTGGCAGCATCTGTGGCTGAGATGAGATCTGAGGATATCGGTTTTCCTTCTCCTCATCACCTGAGTCCCAAGTGGGTGTTTAATTTTCTCTGAGAAGAAAGACTCGCTTGGGCGGAACAAACGCCTTGATACACAAGTGTTTCAGGATGTGATCTGTTGGCTGTTGAAGGGTTCAGCAATCCTGTGTGTAGCCTGGCACAGAGAAAGACTAGAAAGAGAAACGTAGGTCAGAAATAGCAGAGAAAGGGGACTGTTGCAGACATAACAGCAGGTGATTCCTTACCATCTTGGCATGTGTCATTTACTGATAATGATGTTTTACACAGATAACCTGCCTGGTGTACTGTAGGATTTTAGGGCCCCTGCACTACTGCACAGCTCACCTTCATGCCAATGAACAGGTATCTCATAATTAAGCATCTCCTTGTGCATGACTGCTTTTCAGCCTCTGCAGACACAACATGTATTGACAACGGAATATGAATATGACTTGACTGAAATATCAGCTAGTCTATAAACCCATTGCACCAATAATCTGATTAATTCAGCGTATCAGCCAGCTATTACAAGCTATTACAAGCTCTTCTTCTGAGGTACCCAGAGGTCTTAAATTTCTCTGACTTGGCAAGGTACTGCGGATACTTCATGTCTTCCATGAAATAGTCAGGATCACATAGGATCAGGCCTTCTTGGTATTAATTATTTCATGCTGAACATTATTACATGGCCTATTCTAGTACTTCTAGTACTATTCTTGTGCTTTGGAGCTTTTCTCTGCACACCATCCCCTCTGAAACAGCTGCAGCAGGAGACAAATGATGCAAAGAGGATTGCAGCTGACATGTACTGTATGAATAAATTGCTTGATTTCTCATATAATGGGTAACCAGTGCAAGGTAACTAATCCATAATGACTTAAATAAATTGATGGACCAGCTCCTTAAACTGAATCTATTCCTAAATGCCTTTTTTCCTTGGTATTATAAATATTCTTTCATATTATGACCTGCCTCGGACATCTGGAATAAGCCTCAGGTTTGCAGGCTCTGGTCCTCGTGGGGGACTTCAGTCACTCCAATATCTGCTGCAGAGACAACACAGCAGGACATAAGCAACTTGGAAGGTTTCTGAAGTACAGTGATGACAACTTCTTGACACAGGTGAGTGAGGAGCCAATGACGGAAGATGCCTTGTTGGAACTCATGCTTACAAACCAGGAAGAACTGTATATGATGTGAAAATTAGGGGAAGCTTTGGCTACAGTGACCATGAGAGGCTGGAGTTCAGGATCCTGAGACGAGGGAAAAAAGCAGGGTTACAAGCCTTGACTTCAGGAGGTCAGACTTCAGCCTGTTCAGGCATCTTCTTGAAGAATTCTCAGGGAGGCTGTAGACAGAGGAGCGATCAAGGAGAGCTGATTGATTTTCGAGAATCACCTCCTCCAAGCTCAAGAATGGTCCATTCCTGCATACAGGAAATCAAGTGAGGGCAGCAGAAGTCCTGCATGGATGAACAAGGTGGTCCTGACTAAAGTCAAACATGAAAAAGAAGCATAGAAAGATGGAAGCAGGAACAGGTGACTCACTGAGCATGCAGGGATGTCCCTGTAAGTGCCAAGGGACCTGGCTGATGTCATTGTGAGACCACTCGTGATCTTTGAAGGTCACGGTGAGCAGGAGAGTTTCCTGAAGACTGAAAGCAAGCAAATTTCACTGGTGTCTTCAAGAAGAGCAAGAAGCATGATTCAGGGAACTACAGGCTGGTAAGCACTACCTTGATCCCAGAAAAGGTGATGGAGTAAGTCCTCCCAGAAGTCGTTTCCAAATGTAGGAATGACAAGGAGGTAATTTGGAATAGTCAGCATAGACATGAAAGGGAAATCATGCCTGACAGATAGGCACCTACGATGAAACAACTGGATGTGGACAGGCTTTTGATGCTGCCTCCCATAACATCTTCATAGGCAAACAGATGAAGTAGGGTGGTGGATGGGTTAGGTGAATAGGTAGTGAGGTGAATTGAAAACTGGCTGAATGACCAGGCTTAAAGGGTTGTGATCAGCTGGACAAAGCCTAGCTGAAGGCCATTAATTAGTGCTGTAACTCAAGGATCAGTACTGGGGCCAATACTGTTCAACATCTTTATTAGTGACTTAGATGAGGGGACAGGTTGCACCCTCAGTAAGTTGTCAAATGATATGAGGTCACTGATACACCAGTGGGGTGTATCTGGGTCTTCTGCCATTCAGAGGGACCTAGACAGGCCGGGAATTGGGCAGAGGTGAATTTCATGATGTTCAACAACGGGAAATACCAAATCCTGTATCAGGAGAGGAATAACCATAAGCATCAGTGCACTGTTGGGGCCAACCACCTGGAAAGAGCTTTGGAGAGAAGGACCTGGGCGTCCTGGTGGACAACAAGTTGAACCTGAGCCTTGCAGCAAAGAAGGCCAACATCCTCTTGGGCTGCATTAGGCAGAGCATGCACAACAGGTTGAAGGAGGTGATCTTTCACCTCTAATTAGCAGTGGTGAGATACACCTGGAATGTTGTGTCCAATGCTGGGTTCTCCAGTATGAGACAGAAGGAGACTTGAGTTCAGCAAAGGACCACAAAGATGATTGAGGGCTTGGGGCATCAAGGGGAGGCCGTGAGAGCTGGGACAGTTTCAGCCTGGAGATGACAAGGCTTATGGGGATCTTATCAATGTGTATGAATACCTAATGAGGTGAGTAATCGCCACAGGCTAAGATGGAAATTCTGTTTAAACATAAGAAAAAAGCTTTTTATCGTGTGTGGTCAAACACTGGAATAGGTTGCCCAGAGAGATTAAGTCTCCATCCCTGAAGATATTCAAACCCAGTTGTACATGGCCATGAGCAACCTCTCTCACTGACTCTGCTTGAGCAGGGGAGTTGCACCTTCCCACCTCAGTGATTCTGCGATATTTTAAATTATAGTGAATGCAACTTACAAACGACACTCCTGATGAACTTTTATCAGGTAAGGGGAGTATCTTTTATTAGTTTGCTCTGTGATTTAAATTTGCAATTTGGGGACCCAATATTTAACGGAAACTTTTGAAACTAATGCACATTAATTTAGGATCTATTCTTGTAAGTCTTCATTTTCACTGATGTGATTTGGCCCTGTTCTTAAAGAAGATTTTCTCTGTGGAGGACAGGGTAGACTAGTCTCTAAGTTCCTGCTGCAAGGATTGCGTACGGACCCTCATAGAAGGACATAATACAGATTACTATCAGAAACATTCTAGCTTAATGTAGACGTACCTATCTGTAGCACTGTAACTGTTCGATCCTCATCACAAAGTAAATCACAATACCTGAAGAGGGTTAAGCCTGCTGCGCTGTCAGTTTAGTCCAGGCTTTTCTTCGTAGCTCCATAGTAGCAACCCTGCGATGAGTGTGATGGTTCAGCCTACAACCTCAGCAAGTGCTCTTACACTTCATTTATTGAATCTGAGACACGACAATGTTCATTTGGAACTCACACATATCAGACTAATTCTGTGCTGTACGATGCTTTTACTGCCATCTGGCCTCAGGGACAAGCCATTTTAATTTTCCCAGAGTATTACTGACCCCCCGTTATTAGATTTTACCCACGGCAGACACTCTGGTCCTTCCCCTTATTGCTTTTCAAGTTGCACTGTGTTCTTGTATTCCCAGGTGACTGTTTAAATGCACTTGGTGTAAAACGTGCTGCAGCCCATCTAAGGTTTTGCTGCAGGCTCCAAAGGATAGACCTTAACTTGGATTTTATTAGGCTGTGTGGATCTATATGAAAATAAAAAATAAAATAATTCAGCCTTGAGAAAGGCGATTACATCAAATTATTATTTTTTGAATCTGATGGAATAGAAACATGTGTTTGCATCTGAGCACAGACTGTGCTTACACAGGAACCTAAAACTACCTGAGATGCTCTGAGGCATCGGTGCAGGGCTGGTGGATATGGAAGGCACATTGGAATATGCAATAAGTAGCAAAGCCCTTTATCTGACCAAGGGTTTGTGATTGTGAGAGAGCCACAAGCTCTCACTCTTTAAATGCAATGATTCGTGCACCTATAGGCTGCTGTAATTTGGGATCTCTTTCCCTGTATTCTCAGTATTTCTCTGCCTTGAATCCTATCTTGCCTTGAGGTCTGATCTTGCAGGATCTCTAACTCTAGAAACAGATCCATTGCCCTTGGGGGCAAAGTTGTACCTTCAAACAGTAACTCATGCCTGTTTAAGACTTTTTAGTAGTGCTGTAATTGTGCTAGAAGGAAAGGTTTCAGTTGTTTTCAAGGGGTGTAGTTGCTGAGATATAACAGACACTGACATAGACTATTCCTGCCATCCAGCCCTTGTTTTGTAGGACAGCTGGAGCATAATTCCCAAGAGGCTGCACTTGAGCATGCCCATTAAGTCTATATTGTTATATTATTGATAGAGTGTTTTCAGCCAGTGCGTAGACTGGACTTTTAATGAGTGAGAATAATTAAGTGCAGGAGTTACAACTCATTTCAGAACAATAACATGACATTTGGCCATAAAAGTTAACCAGTACTTCCATTGGTTGCATAAATGTTTGTTTAGATATTCCTTGAGGGATCTTTCATAGTAAAGTGTTTTTTCTGCTAAGTTAATGATAAGTTAAGAAGATCATAATTTAATCAAAGGAGAGTTCTTGCTATGTTTGGCAAGTCAATAACCATTCCACTATAGGTATGTTTGATGAGTCAACAATAATTTTTAGCTGAATGTCTTAATCACAAGAACAGTTGGAATGGAAGAAGGGAAAATCTAAACTAATTAAATCTTTCTAGTCTAAAAATAAAATTGGGAGAAATGCACCATTTTGTTAAAACAGTCTATTTCTCTGTAAGAGATTATTCTTGCCATGATTGACTATTCCCGTAATAAGGCAGTGCTATGACTAAAATGAGGACGACGATATATTAATAAAAGATGAACAGTCTTCTGTGTAGCTAACAAGTTAGAATTTAATCCATACCCCAGGATTAATTAGGATATGGAAGTCTGGTAAAACACTGTGTAGAATTTCAATGTTTTTATTTTTCCTAAAACATAAAATAATCTTCTATCATATCATATGAATGTATATATATGTACACACACACGTATAGTTACCATTTCTCTGGATTATGGTGTCATTTATATTACATGATATATAGGCCGTATATGATATGATATTTGGCATAGGCCAATCCTGTTTAGACATTCAAAACTACCAGGTATAATAGTGACAGTTGTGGTGTGAAAACCCTAGATAATTAGATGTTGATCCTTTAAGTACATACATTTCTAATAATTTTAATCTGTTCCCTTTGGCAAAAAGTGTTTCCTCATGGTTTCAATAACTCAGACAACACTGTCATTTTTTAAAGATATTTTTGTAACAACCACGGTGCTCAGTCAGGACTGACATCCTTTTCTGTGGTATGTGCCATGCAAAGAGTAGTGATAAAATCCAGGATGCAGTTATGCTGTCCTTGACTCCTGTCAACGTAATTGCCTCTTCAGTTTTATCACTTCTCTCTGAAAAAGAGATCTCTACTAATGACAGAGAAATAGTGAGAAATTCCTGAAAATTACCACTGTAAAATGAGTTTGACTTTTATGCTGGGGCCAACACAGCCTGTAATGCCTCAGTTTGATGGAACTTTCCTGGATGATACTGTCTACAACAGAGATATGTAAGTTTGTATCAGTTCCTGCCTAATTAAAATAGAGTGCTAATATACTCTATTAACATTAATATAAGTGTTAAAATAGAGATAGCAGAGTATTGGGTGACAATATTGTGGCAAACAGCATAGTGGATAGGCAGGGAATACAAAAGCATAAATATACATAATGTCACATGGGATTTTAGTTATTATTTACATTGATTTAATAAAATTTAAAATGTATGTCTTTACCAGAGAAAGCAAAGACAACCAAAATATAAACACTGAAATATCAACTAAACTGGCGTCCTGTTTGCATCTTTTTATTGCCTGGACATTGTTGAAGGACCTGAAGCAGCAGAATTAGGGCTCAGAGATACCATCTGGTTCTCCCAGCTTAACAAGTTACTCCTGTCAGCTGAACCATGCTAACTACCTACCCGTGGGTGGCAAATGCAAGATAATATGGTTTATATTAACCGCCCATAACTGTTGTCTTAGCTAAGAGAGATTGCATCTCACCGGCTCTAGGCTAAGTACGCGTCCCTGGACACCTCTGCCTGCAGCAAATCACTGAGTCACCGTAACCTGGTTGTGTGCCTGAAGGGATCACCTGGCATTGTCAAACAAGTCTAACAGTGATGTCTTAAGACATGACCAGCCAAAATTATCCACCTTCCTTCATGGCAGTGCTCACTATTCTTGCAGCAGAGCTGCAAATGAGCAGTCCATCCACACCTCCCTGCCCCAGTGCCTTCAGATGCCAATGAAGTCAAACCAGTGCAGACACATAGTTCAGGACATGGCAACAGTCCTCCAAAGAGGTGAGCAAGGTAGGGCTGAGAGCCCTATCCCGCCTCAGGAGCATTCAGCAGACAGAGTCTATAAAAGCCAATTCACCATGGAGTTAGGAGATCCGGGTACAGCTTTCACTCGGCAACACGCTTCAGTCTGTGCTTCACTTTAGCCCAGTGAATCATCCCTCTAAATGCAACAAAGCCTCCTACGTGCTCACCCCACATCTGAAACCTCACTTGTAACCCTACTGCCATCCTGGGGTGACCTTGATTAAGCCTACAAGGAGCTCATTGTACCAGAGCGTTGCTGGGGCCAAGAATTTAACCAGGTTCAAAGAAGAATTGGAAACTTAAACAAACAGCATGATTATCCAGAGCTATTTCTAGCTAATGTTAACAAAAACTTTGGAAGAGACATAAAGCCTCATGCTTCTGGGTGTACGCCAATCTCTAACTACACTTACTAATAGTCTAACACCTCCAGTTACCTAATACCTGCTCCCAGTGATCTTCCATGCACTGTTCTCTGAGCATTGGCCATCATCAAAGATGGATAAAAGATTGGATGTAATTTCAACCTCATCCAAAACACCGATTTCATCATTTCCTAAATTGCTAAATCCTCTCAGCCTGTTCTTTTTTTTAACCTCTAAAGTGGGAAATCTTCAACTTTACAGGGAAATTGTGAGTGCTTAGAAGTGCTTGGGTATTGGATCCTCTCTGAAAATAGCAGTGCTTCGAAGCTAAGATTCACAGAGCTCACGCTACCAGTAGCAACAATAATAAGCTTGAATCATGCAAAGGTCATAGCTGATTTGAGTGCACTAGTTTGATTCTCAAATTGTAGTATTTGATGATGTCTGTAGCTAACGATGTTAAGTTCTTTAAAATTTTCTCTCCAAACAGAAAGATTCAAATTACAGCTTGTTTTTGGAAAGAGAATTTATCTTATTGAAAAAAGGCCTCTTATTAAAAATAAAAAGTTTCAAGGAAAACAAGACATTTCTCTCCTCAATGTAGCCCTTTCCACTTTCTGTGTGTGCGTATATACAAACTTTGAAGTTTGAGTTTAAAGACTGATTATAAAAGATTGCATAACATAAGTGTTCTGAATTCTTTGTCTACTAGAATCCAGCTTTTTGGATAGATGACAAATTTCTAATACTATTTCAGTGTACATTCAGACAAGAACTCCATCAAATAATACTTCAGTAAAGTGTAAAATGTGTTTTTATTTTATCGAGATCATCAATAAATGTGAAAATCATTCATGGATGAGCTTCACATAATATTAAAGTACTGGAGGTTTGCTACCAAAACTGTTGAAAGAATCAATGACCTCTAAGCAGCGGATAGGGGTTCCAGCTAAGCTGCCAAGTTGAAACTCTCACTGTGTTCTCTGTTTAAATTATAGGGTCAATTGTGTCAGTGAAATTATTTACTCAAATGTGTTCATTTGTATGCAAGTTTGATATCACTTATTTTGGAAAAGAGAAGACTGTTGAGACACCGGCATTCATATGCTCTAATGCTGTTATGCTTTCATAACTTCTGATTATCGGAGTCATGGGATAAATCTGGATTTTTTTTAATTTTAGTCCATTTGTATGAAAAAACAAAGCATGAGCTGTGTGCTAAATTCATTAGATGTGAGCATGCTTAAATTCATTAGATATGAGACAATCACAATTTTGTTAATGAAACTTAAAAATATGTAACATCTGTTATAATTAAATTCACACAGCCCTGCTAACATGGACACATGGAAAGATGTTTTATATTGCTATAAGTGCCACTTCTAGTGATATAACTGCATTCACACTGACTTACATTGATTAAAACCAAGTCACATCCAAAGTTAAAGTCACACTGGTTTAATTTTTGCACTTCAGTGAAGGCGTGAAGCCTCTGAAAGGAGATTTCTGCTTTTTTGCAGTGACTGGCATTTTAAAGATGTCTGGAAACAAGCATAGGATGATAAATTATCACCAAGAAGACAGTGATTAAAACAAGTATGTAAAACTAGTGCACAACAGAAACACTGTCCCTCCAGCGAGGAGCGAAACAGGGAACAGGGACTTTCGCATGACTTTTTCTGCAAAGCCTTTAGTAGCCAGACTAATCCCAGACACACCTCGTGCTGACCTTTACACGCATACGCACAAAACTTTCTGGGAGACTTTCTTTCCCCAGTCCCTTGCTTACTTCATCTCCCAGCAGGGCTGCCGGCTGGACCTGGTGATCCTGCTTCCGTACAAAGGCAAAGAGCCTCCACCTACCTTCTCTCCTTCCCTCCCCGGTTCCTCACTCCCTCTCTCCCCCTCGGGCTGGCAGGATTCCTCGGGCAGAGCATGCAAGCAGTTTGCAGGGAGCAGCCGCAGCCACAGGAAAGATGCAGAAGTACAGTCAGAAGGAGCACCTCTACAAGCTGCTGGTGATCGGGGACCTGGGAGTGGGCAAAACAAGCATCATCAAACGTTATGTCCACCAGAACTTCTCCCCCCACTACCGGGCCACCATCGGGGTGGACTTTGCCTTGAAGGTGCTGAGCTGGGATGCTGAGACCGTGGTACGGCTGCAGCTGTGGGATATTGCGGGTAAGTACAGAGGAGAACCCTTTGCTCCATAACTCACCCAGAGACAACACAAAATATAGACCCCAAGTCATTTGTACTAATCTTTAAGTTGGAAACTACCAGTGCCCACGCAGTGGGGGAGAGGAGATTGAGGAGAGAAAAGCTGAAGGGCAGCTTGAAATTTTGGAGCTTCCCTAAGGCCAGCATACACCCAAACAAGGAGTGTCAGAGCGAAACCTGTCCTGTCGGGTTTTTCTCCCAACTCCTTAGACGTGTGTGGGGGCATGGGCACCTCTCTCCAAATGCCCCAGTTCTTCCCCTGCAGCTGCTGCTGTTCAGCTTCCCTCATTAGACTAATAGATAGAGCTCTGTGGTGGGAAGGAGAGCAACAAGAATTTCCTGTTACATCTACTTAATTTGGTGGAAGAGATGAGGGATTCCATAAGATGGTTAAAATTATTTTTATAGTTTTAAAAATAAGGAAAAACTATCACTGAGTTACTTTATCAAAATACCTTCCTTCTTCCTTTCCTTCCTTTCTCTCCTACCTTCCTTCCTTTGGCCCAATGAAATGTAAACAGCTTCTGACATGCTTTGAAAGGAGAAGTGTTTCCATTTGGCAATAATCCTGGTTGCTAAAAATATATTTACTCATGTTTACTTGTCCTTATTCCAACATCAAGCAAAAAAAAAGTAATTTACTCTCTGCTGGGAGAAAAAGAATAAAGAAGTTCAGCATGCTTGCATGCTTACATAATTAAAAAAACAAAGAATTTGACATTGTTGCTGTCAGTGCTTCAGATTTTTTATATTTGGCTTCAACCAACCACACCTTTTTTTTCTTGCCACCCCATTTACTAGGAATTAATCATTTTTGATTCAGTCTTCAAAATAACAGTTTATCTTGGTGGCATATTTCGCATGCTGTAAGCAATCATCTTCCCTTTAGTTTACATAGGAACCCAAGTACAGCTAGAAAACAATAGGTTACAGCAAAAAGGAGGGCGTTTTTAAAACTCTATTAAATTAAGAAGTTACATTTGTTAAATAAGGAATAGAGGTGAACATTATATCAGCTGTTAGGCAACTGTGCCAGCCTGTGGCCTGAGCTGTGGGTTCAGTGATCTAGTCTGGAACGGCACTGAGTAAAACTAGTGAAATGAGAAAATTCTTGACATTCTTATCGGCAGAAGGAGTGCCTTTCTTCTACACTTAGCTGCCTCATGTCTGAGCTCTGAATTTGGCACCAAGGTACTAAAACTTATGCAACAACACTACTTTATGCAAAACATGCATAACCTCAGCTTTCTTACACATCAGTGTAGTCTTGTGTGTTTACGGTCTTAAATACATATATGCTCAGTTTGCTTTATTAAAAGTTGGAATAACAGGGAAAGCATTGCATTTATTGCTCACCGGTGACCAATTGTAATAATAAATAAATATACATCCAGCAAAACTTTTCTGTATAAGAAAAAAACATCTAATAGTAAATTCTGAATGCATCAGGGAGTGAAAGAAGGTATTTTTTTAATGCCTTGTTTCAGAGATTTATTACACTACTAATCATGTGCTGGCGGATCATATGATGTAGCTTTCAGTCAGGCTGCAGAAGCAATTACACCGAGTTGTAGTACTGAATGACTAGCATGCTTTCTGAGTTATCACACATGACAGAGAGAATTACAGCACCGTACTAAATTTCATATGAATTGCTCAATTCAAAGCACCTCTGTGAAGGTCAAGACAGTGGTCGGTAATAAAAAGAGTTCGTGTCTCAGTTTTAATGACTTCTGTGTAAGGAGTTTTAGCTGTTGATAGATACACATAGAAAACAAGTTCTGTAAGCAGCACACTGAATTCAGATTAACGTGGTGCTGGCACAGGCGTTACCATGAATAAGGCAACCAGCTGGTGAGAAAGAATGTTTAAAAATGAAAGTGAAGTAAAACTCATTGGAAATACGGCTGATCATACATCACCCCTTGTAAAACGCAAATATGCGAAGATAAGGAGGAGGAAAATAAATGCTCTGGTCTCAGAACACCCTCTCTCTTTTGGTAGATCTCTGATACTAGGTCGTGTTTAGCTTTGGGGGCAAAGCAATAAAGTTTTGGTCTGTAACCAAGCTGAAGGATGTTGGCTTAGCATTTAGGATATCTTGAATGTAAGCAAATGCTGCAAACGTATCAATGTATGAATATATATGTATATATGTGCATGTGTGTCTATATATATATATGTCTCAGGTATCATTTTAGATCTTACACCCTTTCCTCCCTCTCCATTGTACAGCAAGTGAACTTACTACTAAACGTAATGTGTGCTCTTCCTTGCACTTCACTGTGTGGGTAGTAAATTGTTTATAAAACTAGAAATTATTTTCTCAAAAATGTTTTGAGTAAAACTAGTGTCAAGCTTATCTGCATAGGAGGGGGGAAATATTCCAGCCATGGTAGGGCAAGCAGTTTACCCTTGTTTACCTTTACAGACATAAGAAGAAAAAGCAAATTTGGTTCACCTAGTGCTGTCTAATTTCATAGTTAAATGAAATTTATATTCTGTGCTTATTTTTCTGTGTTCTTTAATTTGGTAAACAAAACTATAGCAAAATCTGATGAAACTGTATTTATTTAGATCCAAGATAAATGTTGAAAATAAGGATAACTAGCATTAGAACATAAATTAAAGGATAAAGTAGGTCCTGCATCACATATTATTACATTAAGACTTGGGTTTCTTTAACAGATAATATATTGCTGAAGCTATGGATGTTAGACAGGAATAATTGGACAAAACTTCATGGTTTATGATGTTATGATATCTTTAACAACACACTGGCATTAAAATCTATGAATTTTTTTCTGATTCAGTGAAGTGCCTAAGTTTCAAGTGACTGAATTTTCACTACTGTGTGTGGGAGGAGATATACATGGTAAAATTCTCCTCGTCTTTAATTTCCTCCCAACAGTTCCATTTTATTTCACTGAATGTCCCAAACTCCCAGTTTCAGTGTTCATATCCCTGTTGAAGTGTGCCACCACCTCTACTGCTGTGTCATACGTCTTTAAGTCTTGTTTCTTGGTCAATTTTGGTTTTTTGCCTTATCTTTTCTGCTGCCTCAGTGTGAGTATCCTACAAATTCACTAACAGATTGTTAGAAGGAAAGCTTTGGAAGAAACTCTTAATCATATTTTGAGCGAGGTGGCTGTGGTGGGGGTGGCCCTGCAGATGCAAGCTGGGACCGCTTTTGAAGAAACCAGCTATTGCAGACAACTGATCTGCATGTATTTCCTGTTCACTTCTCTGCAAGGCTGCTCTCAGTGGTGCTGTCCCTTTTTCATGTCTGTACAGCCCTGAGATTTCTCTGAAGACCAGATTTAACTGCAGATTTACTGCCGGGAGCAGCTCTGTGAGTGCAATGGAGGGCAGAGAGCAGCACTTCGGAGCCTCCCCCTCCACTGCTACTTTTTCACAGCTATGTCAGCATCACCGTTATCTCTCCTGCTGCATATGTGTGGGCTGGATTATTCATTGCTACCAAAAATACGTTGGTTTACTTTTACAAATCTGGATCAGCCTGAAGAAGAGAAGACTCCAGGGAGACCTTATAGCCCCTTCCAGTACGTTAAGGGAGCCTACAGCAAAGATGGGGAGGGACTCTTTATCAGGTACTGTGGCGATATGACAAAGGGTAACTGTTTTAAACTGAAAGAGTGGAGATTTAGATTAGATATAAGGTTTGGGTGGTGAGGCACTGGAACAGGTTTTGCCCAGAGAAATTGCGGATGCCCCATCCTTGGAAGTGCTCAAGGCCACTTGGACAGTGGACGGGGCTTTGAGCAATCTGGTCCAGTGGTTTGTGACCCTGCTCATGGCAGGGAGATTGGACCAAGATGATCTTCAAGGTCCTTTCCAACCCAAAGCATTCTATGATTCCATGATCTCACCTCATAAAGAGTTGGACCGATGCATTGGAGACATCTACACAATACCAGTGGCAAAAGAAAAGTTTCATTTCCTTTCCCTGCAACTTTTACTTTTGGAAACAGCAATGTTTGCACGGATGCAGGCAAATGTTCCTGAAGATGTAAAGTTTTTAAGACTGTTATGCTCCAGAAGGAGTAAATGAACTGTTCACTAATGCTAGGCACAGCACATCCTCAGCAGTTTAGCTGCTAAGTTTTGCGGTACATATGCATAAATAAGATAGTCATGGTGACTTCTAGGCTAAGTTACCTTGAAATTACTGTTCTGCAAACATAAATAAGTCACTCACTGTGCTGATTTTATTTCAGTCTAGATTTGTGGGGGGTCCCTGGGCCAGATTCTGCTCACAGCCTACTCTTCTACATCCTAGGGTGGTGAACACCACCTCAAGGCTGGCTTAAGTTTCAGTCTATAAAGACAATAACTTAAATTCAAGGGTGAAAATTTTAAAAGTTATTTTGAAGTGAAAGATAAAAAATGATTAAATATTCTCCATACATTCCAGCTTCTCAGTATTGGCTAAAAGCCCTCCCTAAAACACAGTGGTTCCCAGAAGCTTTTGCCTCTTAGGATGAAGAATGGTGGCAAGAAGTAAAACCTGTTGTAAAACTGGTCGTTAGGCAGCTTTAATCAATTTTTATCTTGCACTGTATTTCAGATACTGTGGGCACGATGGTGGAAATTGTCTGACTTGTAGAACTTTATCATTAGTTTTTATAACTTTATTGGAGACAATAGTGGTTCGTGAAAATTGTAGATTTCTGTCATGCTGGCAAATTTATGTGGGGTGCATTTTTATAAAATGAAAATTCAGCTGTTGATTGCTTTCAGCCCATGAAATGATACCTTTCCTTGCTGCAAAGGTGCCACTGAGATTAGGATAAATGTGCAGGCAGGTGCCATTCGGACAAGGGAGTCCTTTCTTTTAATGGAAATCTTGTTGCTTTGGCACTTTGGTCTCACTGGGTTCACTTCAAAGTGGGGTAGGATTCATCTGGTTTAACAATTAGACAACTTGTCCTGAAGCATCTGAGCATGAGCTACTCATCCTGGGCTCACCAGGGGGTTGAGGGTAGAGATTAAATACCTCCATAATAAAACTTACATGACCACTCTTAAATGTCTACCCTTTCTGAGAAGATGCCCTCTAGATACCTCTTTTCAGTCTCTGACTATAAAGGGACTCTAATCTTAGATATACCCAGTTAATTTTTATGGAACCTGAATTAGGACTGATGAATCCCAATGTAAAATACCATTTCCATGGGAAAAGGCCATCAAACTCGTGGGACTTGATGCCAGATGACAGTGGCCTTGTGAGGGATGCAGTACAATACAATGGGCCAGATCAAACAAGCAAGTTTCTGACTTTCACAAATTTCTGACCCTTCCAATGAAAAGCAAACCCCATCTTCCTCAGTCTTTCTTGCAGTAAAGCAGATTCTAATGTTCAAGGCTGCCTGCCAGATACCACTGAATACCTAATTGTTGATCTATTTTCTACCCTAATTACTGCTTAAGCCATTGTGTTGCTGAAAACCTAAGGCCAGGTTCTGACACCTTTAATACATCAAACAGTGCCTATTTTCATGAGTAATTCTGATAAATGAAAAAATTTCAGGAACCTCATATATTAAGGTAGGCATTTGTTCATGTAAATGAGAATCTTTGGAAAAAAGAGTCCTCCTGCATCCTTAGACACAATATTTAGCTCTCCAAGCAGAATGCAAACACTAGAGATCATTTTTTTTCACAATGTAAATTAAATAAAAGCAAATCCATTACACAAATGACATAAAATTAATCTTCTGTGGTTTACAAACTACCTCTTTTTTCCATTCAAGGTTGCATAGTGTCTTTATGACAGGTATGTTCATATATTAATTGCAACTAATGGGAGAAAAAAAATACTTCAAGAAGGGTTTAGGCACATTATTCAGCCAGCAGCACCATTATTTATCTTTCATTGAAGTGATTGATAATGGAAATTCGTAATCTCTGTCCTCCAGCATAAAGCTGCTTTTACAAACACTGTGGCTTTTCTGTGCAGTGAGAAACCTAGGTATCCCCAAAAGCAGCTACAAGCAGTGTCATAACATTTGTCAGAAACGTATGGGCCACTACTAGACAGAAGATCACATCACAGGAGCCTTTTATTTTTCTAATAACATTGTGTGGGATGAATAATTTTATGCTGCAAATTAATAATTTAGTTCATGTTCTATGACAACGTCCCACCTACCTTAGAGAGCTGTGTCCCAATAAATACGTGTAAGGCCCAAGTTTAGCTGTTCTTACGCCATCTACATCTCATCTACAGCTCAAGCATCTCAAGAACTTTGCATGAGAAGTATAAAGAATCACTGAAATGCATTATGCATCAAAACCTAATTTAAATGTTGTTGCTTGTCCCACTGCAAAGTTTCTAATCAGACCTTGACTTTTGTTTGAAGGCACCTTCTTGCAGATGAAAAAAAATTTCTCAACAAGGAGATTATTGAATAGCACATGACTTAGCCATTCATCTGATTTAGCCCACTGATAGGAATCATAAGACATTTTTATAAAGCATAGCCATAAGAAATTTTAAATATGACCTCATATTTCCCAGAAATGATATATTCCTATCTTGCTCTATCAATTGGATGCAGTGTTTTGTTTAAGGTAAAGACGAATCTAACATGAATTTGGAGCAGACAGACATCCATTTTTCATTTTTGTATCATGTGAATGGCTTTCTCCTTGCTGCACCAGCTAGTGCCTAAAACCAAAGATAAATGTCACTAACAGATGGTGTTGACCCCGCAAGTGCATTCAATTATGAATGGTCTAGAAGCCTAGTAATCAACACCCTTCTCTTCTCAACCCAACCTTACATTTGACAGCACAATTTCCATCAGGTAAAACCTCCACAGGTAACCTTCCTAGGGTCAGGGACAGACTGCAAATCTTCTTGTCTTCCTAACTTACTCAAAATTATGCACATTGAGAAAATAAGTCTAGAAACAGGTTTCCAATGAAAGTTGTCTGTTTTCATAGCACTTTTTCTCAGCTATGGAAGCATATGGTTAAATACAAAAATAGTCTTGCTTAAAGACTGCTGTTGTTGTGAGATGTTTCAGGAATTTATAATTCTTCTTTTTTGGATCACAGCTCAGCAGTAGACAATTTCAAAGGAAATTCTATTTTTTCACTCTTGAAGAAAAATTATCTATAATTTATTTCCATTCTTGGAAACATTTTTTTCAAAGTTCCCATGAAAACAGCATTTATATTAACAAATGCACAGCTAATCAACATACCGCATCCTGACATCAGGTGTGTTAACTTTTACACTGTTAATCATATAAAATGATAGATATTTACAAATGTCCATGCTTGAACATAACAGTATATTGTTAGCTCACAAAAATACTGTAAATAACTTCCCACAAAACACTTTGCATTCAGCAAATAAAACCCATAAATCTTCTGAACAGATATAGTATGAAATGTCTCCTCCCAGATCTTTTCACTAGAGCAACATAGTTCTTCATATCGTTACTGCTGTGCCATTTCTTACAATACTTTCCACATTTGTAAGGCTTTAAATTCACCTTTATCACCTCTGGATTTTAGTTTGCCAGTAAAAATAAATTTATAATGACTTCAATGACTGATATGGCTCCAGAGCTTAAGTATGTTACTGTTGATTATTATCACTTGCATGAGAATATACAACATCCCTGTCATGCACAAGCACATCAGTTGTGTTAGATGTTTTCCACATAATGCCATATGTTTCTAAGGAGTTTCCAATCTGGTGCCTAGATGTTTTGTGACTCCTGTTTTAAGTCTTATAACACACACCAAGACCCTTAGTACTGTTGACAGATCTAGAAATTTGGCAGCTTCATAAGACTGTAAACTGGAGTTCAAGCTTGTCATAAAGTCATCAAATTTCCTTGGATGTTTGCTTTAAAACTCCTTTTCATGCTGTACTCTTGCATTTTCATACAAATGAGTCTAGCATGGTACTTATTTAGACAAACAGTAGCTTCCCAGAGATTTAAAAACTGAAGTCCTACCTTCAGTAATGTTCTCTTAGAAAACCTGCTATGAAGTATTGAACTAGAATGGAAGCAGTGATTTTTATAAATTGGTGTTATTTTCTCCTCCTACTTTTTTCATCACAGGTCAGGAAAGATTTGGAAACATGACCAGAGTATATTACAGAGAAGCCATGGGGGCCTTTATTGTCTTTGATGTTACAAGACCTGCAACATTTGAAGCAGTGACAAAATGGAAAGAGGATTTGGACTCTAAGTTGGTTCTTCCAAACGGCAAACCTGTGCCAACAGTCCTCCTAGCAAACAAATGCGACCAGGGAATAGATGTTCTTATGAACAACGGCATCAAGATGGATCAGTTCTGCAAAGAGAATGGGTTTGTGGGCTGGTTTGAAACATCCGCCAAGGTAATGTTTCTGGTTCTTTTTAAATGTTTCTCCGAGTACAGAGAGATTGGTTCATAAGACAGTTCATTTGGTCGAGATGTGTACCTTGCATTCTTGGAGGAATTAATTAAAGGTTAATTTTGAAATTAATACATTTCTAAATGTTTATTGAAAAGCAAACTATATGTAACGTTCTGAAGTGCAGCTGTTCTAATATGATAGGCCAGCAGTAAAGTATGTAACGGGTCAACAACTTACTACGTAATAGCCTGGGGAAGAAGATGACCTTTGGCAAGACACAAAAGCTACCTCTTATGAATGATATGAGGATATTTTTCATAATTCTTAACATTGAATATTATCTCTAAATATTTATATAACCACTTTGCCTGAGAAATGCTGATTCGAGACAACAGTTTTATTGTGTTAGATTCCAGAAAAAAAGTCAGTCTATTGTAGAGCTTGTATGATGCTTACTGTTATAAGCTCTCATTCTCAAAAGCCTTTTCAAAAAAACCACATATCTGGGGAGAGAGGAAGGAAAGATCAGTGGTCAAAGTGCTGAATGAGCTTCTCTGAGGTTCAGCTCCATGCCTTGGTACAGATTTCCTGATCACCTATAGGAAAATGGAGATAAAAACCAGAAAGGGCACTGGGACTTTCAGGGTACAAAGGCCCATGGTACAGTGCTCCTGTACATCAATTTGAGATTTCTCAGATAACCTCACTGTGTGCAAGATTTGGAGAGCTGGAATGTGAAATACTGATTTGAACACAACAGCTGAATGGATATTATGTTTATCATATTCTCTGATTATAACATGGTGTCATCATTAACAGCTTTAGATAATGTCTGAATGTTTTAAATGTGAACAGTTTGGCTCTGGTTTGACTTTGATAGTAGACTGAAAGCCAAAATGCTACATTCACTTATAAAATTTATTTTAAGCACTTCAGGAAAGTTACTTAAATACCTTTGGAGTGTATATTTGTATTTTGCTTTTCTGGTCTTGACTTCTTTAAGCATTAGTACTTAAAAGAAGTCTCACTGGTAATCAGTAGAAGTAACACCAGGTGACCAGCAGCATGCCCTAGTCTGCCTCAAGCATTGCACGAGCTCTGGGCTGAGATGTATTTGTGGTCAGTGTCTTTGCTTTCCTACAGAATCAGCCTCAAAATTAGTCACTATTTCTTCAAAATGCAATTTTTAGAGAGACGTTTTGTCTAGGTGAGTGTGTAAATTATCTTGCTCTGCAGACAGGGTACTTCTTACTCCTGCATGTGCAGTCCCTGATTTGAATTCAAGCCTGTGATGATTTCTGCTGAATGATTTCTCCTGGATGAGGCCACCAGAATCCAGTGTTCCTCTCTACAATAATCAAATATTTACTATGGACACTGTCTAGTTCTGATTAAGAAAGGGGCCAAGATCTCTTACCTCAGATTGTGGCAGAAAGCTAATTATTCTAGGAAAAAAAATAAAACTTCGAGATCAAAGCATCTGGAATAGCAGCTGCAAGAAGAAGATGTGGAGAGTTAAGGGGATTATTACAGGACAAATTATTATTATTTGTATAAGAATTACGAATTCTGCCCCTTTTTAATATTTTGTTAGTTGTCCAACTTCATTTCAGGCCACAAATAACATGAAATATCTGGTTGCAAGGTTTCAGGCTTCAGTTCAACAATGCTGAGTAACACTGTGTATGACTGTTTCCTTCAGAATTGTTTTTTCTTCATTTCTGACATGTACATGAGCCTACATTTCTTGGGGACAAGAACCAATTCACTGAAAAATAAGACCTGAGGGCAAATCCGTCACAAAAATCATGTGGAGAGAAATGAATAGCAGATTGTTTTAAAATGCCTGCATCTAAGAGACTTCAAAGACAATCAGAGGGAACAAGATGGACCACTGTTTAAAGGGTACAGGGCCATAGTTTCATTATTCTAGGTTTGGATCAACAAAGTCATGCAGCTGGTCATTGCTCTTTGGCTGATGAGAAAGGAATCTGTACCATGAATTCCATACATCAGTCCCAAGAAAGCACCTGTCCACCTCTTAAAAAGAGCAACCACATTTATCATGCCAAAGGCCATTGCAGGTCATGGAAGAGAACAAATGTAAAAACGATTTCAAAGGTGGCAGAGAGGTTTTACTGTGATGATGGAGCCAGTCTTGGGCAGAACTAGGGAAGTGTAAAGGACATGAAAAGTTTACAAAAGTCACAACAGAGGGAAATTCAGTCCAAGTTTTTCTATGCCACATAGAATTAGGATTTTGAGTTATTTTAAACAAAAGAAATATCTAGATATTTCTTATTTTATTTGACTCGGAAACTCAAGCAGTCCTCAGATTTGCAGTGCAATCATGTAGAAACACAAAGTAATCCAGCTATGACAAGAATTGTCTTCAACAGCCGTTGTGAAGGCAGCATTGAGAGCTGAGGACGCCTGACTCTGTTAGCAGACTGTTCTCTGCTGCTACAGACCAAAGGCTGGGATCTGTTCTTCTGCAATCCCCCCACCTAATTTCCACCCAGAATTGGAGGCTCCTGACTTTAAAATGATGCAAAGAAGAGTAATTCCACTAAAGGTGGTAGAATCACAACATTTAGGCTAAGTTAAAACTGAGCAATTTCCCCACTTGGTCTAAGTTCTGAACTAGAACCTACATATTTTTTCCTAAACAAAAGTTATTATTACTGTTATTTTTTAAAATATTGGATGTAACATGTATCTAGTATTCTTTCAGCCGAGGGCATATTAAATAATTGAACTCAGGTCTGAGGGAAAAACCTAGCTATGTTTGCTATAGAGAATAGAAACTTTTCTGAAGCAGAATAACACTGACAGAGAAGTCATCATGTTGCAGGTAGCAGTTTTAGCAGTTCAAATAAGTAATATCTCTTTTTTGTGGTATCCTGGAATAATTAGATCTCCAGAGGTTTTTCTGGAGACGTGTTTGGAAATCTTACAGCCTTCAGAGGAAACTGAATATGATTTATGCATTTAGGAAAAACAAAGGTGATTATTTATAAATACATCTTTTGGTTGTGGTTGCCTTGCAGAAAGTAACATGCTATATATGCACCTACCATATTTCAAACTGTCAATGGTTTGAATTTTTTACCTGTAACACTGGCAGATTACACCAAAAATCATCACTGCATTATTCCCTGGTGTTGTTTTTCTTAAGTTAACAACTTCAATATAAAAATTTTGAGCCACCTAATGCATTCTTATGTATTAGTTATGATTCTTACAATAATCTAAAGGAAATACTCAGCCTGTTCCAATCTCCTGCTGCCTACAAAGATAGAACTTGCTCTGATAGTTGGCCATGTAAGAAGGGCCTTGTGGGGCAACAGCACAATCCACTATAGTTGTAGGTTACACATATCACCATATACCCAGTGGAAAGCCTGGTCTCTTTTACATACAGGTATTTGGTTTGTTCGTATTGATTGCAGTCTACAAGGCACACCCCCAGATAGTTGCAAAAAAACCTTAATAGTAAATTCTTTAATAAATTTCATTAACACAACTGTTGTGGAAGATGCGGTTTTTTAAAGGAAGGAAATTTCTGTCACACATTTAGTTATCTGGCATATGGCCACGGTAGCTGAGAGGCTCACACACATTTCCAAGCCTTTAAACTGTTTTTACCACCATTCTTAGTTCAAAGAAGCAAGCTTTTGACTTGGACTAGAAAAGCAGCAATTTCAAGCTTATTATCACTTTATAATGAAAATGGAACTTGGGCATCAAAACAGACAAGTGAGGCAAAAGTAAACGTGCTTGAAAATACCTATTTCAGAAAAAACTTGAAATATCTTACAACTGACCATAGTTGTGCTGTGATTATGCCTGCTGTAATTCTGCTGTCAGCAATACAGAACTAGGTGAAAAGACATTCACCAAATTGCCCAGAAGGGCTGGCAGCTGTGCTTTTCAGACCTCTATCAAACTAGACCAAGCACACAGCTCCTTCTCTGCTGAGCATCGTGGCCTGGAGACTGAATCACTGAGTCTCTGGGCTGTTTAGACACATCCTATTTAGACCATGAAAAAGCTATAGAGTCTTTCCTCCTCTCAGAAACATGGATGATCTGTCCTTTCTCCAGCTTTTGTTTGACAGGCAGTCCACAGTGTGTCATAGTGCTCAAATGCTGGACTACTAATCAGGAGTTCTCTTTGCCACTGATTTACTTGGTGACCTTCAGAAAGTCACTCTCGCCTCTGATCTTCTTCCACAATGCAAGGACAGCAATTCTGCTCATTTTACCAGTGAGCTCTGTGAATGTACCAAGATCTACTACCCCTTGCTTAAATCATATTATTCAATTCTTCTGACTGGACAATTATGAAAGATGAAAAAAAACCCAAGCTATTCTGTAGACTTGCAGCGGTACAGGATACATGGCTTTGATTTCCATAAAGACAAACGAGGCTTGGACATGTATCTGAATTAGGCTGACACACTACAGCTGATCTGCTGATCTGGTCACTGAAACCAAAGCAATCCATCTGAGACTGCCAGACCCAGTTAGGGATGTGTAGTTCCCTACATAGTCTTTTTAATTAACCCAAAAAAATGTCTAGCCAATCTCACTGCACAGTCTTAGAAAATATTTCAGCTTCTGCCATAAACCAAGAAATGAAGCTGACACCTAAGATGGAAGCTTTCAGTTCAGATATACAGTCAGTCTGTGCAGAATCCTCCGAAGAGTTTGTTTCCTGTGACCAAAAGAAAAGGATTTGCTTCAGAGCATCCTGCAGGTATTAGAGCTGTCCTATAGCTCTCACTTTTATGAAATATGTTATTTAGTGCTGGCCAAAATCTGGAAATTCACAGAATCACAGAATTGCTGAGGGTTGGAGGAGGCCTCTGGAGGTCATTTAGTCCAACAATTTTGTTGCAGAATATTCAACCAGCTCTAAGAATTCAATTACAGAAATTATCTTGTTCTCAGGGTTGCAGTCACAGCAGTTCCCATCCATGAATTTCGTGTTCATGCATCTGGATGGCTTTTGACATGTTAAGTTGTGTTTTCATAAAAACGCAACCACAACAATATGGCACAACATCTTAGTAAGGCTCTGCTGCCAGTGGCTTCCCATGGAGCTCTGCTAAGGGAGCACGTGGAGCCGTTCCCTCAGATTGCGTGCGCCAGGGGAGTGCAGGTTAAAGCATCTTGAAATTCATATCCCTGCTCCTGGATTTTAGTGTATTATAGAAACAAAATGTGGAAACTGTGTGATTCTTACTAGGTTCCCATCTAACACCTGAATATTTCAGAATTTGTAAATGTTTATTTAAGGAAGGTTGATCTCCTTTTACTCTAGCAGTAGAGTCTAAGGTCACATCTCTCGGCGCTGGCTGAGACCTCCCAAAGTGCCCATGTTAGGCACCTATGCCTGCATACATGTTGTTCTTCACACTGACTTTCAAGGTAAGACTCAGAAGCATCAGATTTAGTCAGAGAAAGAAAGTAACCAAATGTAGAAAAGGAGTAGTTTTATACCAGAAAGCAACCAGACAGAAGAAGAGAAGAGAAGAGAAGAGAAGAGAAGAGAAGAGAAGAGAAGAGAAGAGCAGAGAAGAGAAGAGAAGAGAAGAGAAGAGAAGAGAAGAGAAGAGAAGAGTCAAGTCTCAACTGCAGCAGCNAAGAAGAGAAGAGAAGAGAAGAGGTCTGAACTGCAGCAGTCATCACAATTCCTGTGGTGTTTTGTGCAGAGCAAAAGGTCATAAGGGAGTTGACAGTTAAGGCATTTCAAAGTTAAGACCAACTGAAAGACGTCATTTCACTCTGTTATCTCACCTGTATTTTCTTCCTGTTTTGCAATGTAATTTATTTTATTTTTAAGCATAACTGGAGCTGGTTTTCTGTTTTAGCATAATTATTAGGGTTTCTGTGATTATTCTTCTCTGTCCAATCTTATGCTCTGATTGTCAATCGCTTTGTAGTTGTTGGGTGGATTTTCACCCGCTTCTTTTTCTCTGTCCTTCCCTAGATTGCCTTTCAACACCTCCTGCTCTCTAAAATTACCAGGGCTCTGGGTGTCTGTGTTTGGATAGCAGATCACCTTCTACTGTTTGCAGCTGCTTCACTGCCTAGCAGAATATTGATTTTTATTTTTATTTTTTTCAAAACAGACTGTGGGAGGAGAAGTGCAGAAATCGATATTTCATTATACAGACCAGAATACAGCCAAGTGTGATCCACAGACCTGGGACACAGAGCAGACACCGTAGGATTAGGGTTGCAACAAAAGGCAATACTAGCATCAGAAAGGAAGTGGTCAAGGCACAGGACTGGGACAGTAGCAGTTGCTTTGTTGGCACAAGCACATGCTCCTTGCAGCAACTGTCTTAACATGTTGCATCTCATCTGTACCACGTACCACTGGTCATCTCAACCATGGGAGGAGGCTGGAGCTGGACACAAGCTCAAAACCAACTGTGCTGTCTCCCAGAGCCACTCTTCCTCTCTTGCTCCCCTTTTACCCCAGCAGAAATTTTCATCCTTAATGAACAGCTTAAACAGCTCATATAAATGTTCAGGATAAAAAAAATGCCTCTCTGATCTGACACATACTATAGACGGGACTTTTAATTCCTTTCCTCTCATACAGAACAAAAGGCAGAATTTTAATTGCATGGATGCAAATGCTTTAAATGGTGAATACTTGCAAACCAGCATGTTTTGCTTGAAGGAGTAAGAGGCCAATCATAAACTTCAGCAGGTGCCTCTGGAGGGATGGTGCCCTGGCAGAGAGGAGGGTGTGCATGGACTAGAAGCAGAAGGCTTTTCAGGTGGAATGGCCAGAGCTGGGGATGATCTCTTGTCTGTATCTAATCTCATTTCACAGATATTCAGTAGGTCTGGGCAGACACCTACCAGGGAAACAGCAAATTCAGTCAAAAATGCAGTTAACAACATAATAAAGAATACAATCAAATATGGTATATCATTTCATTAAAAAGGAGAAAGAGCAATGCAGAAAAAGAGAAGCATTTAACTTTCATATTCCCAAAACCGAATATTTTGGGGATTTTTATGTCAAAACAATACTCGCATGTTAAAATTTGTCTTTCTTCCTCCCCAAAAGCCATAGATGTTTAAAAATAGGTATAATAATCCAATTTCACTTTGGTTTGAGTTCTGGCTGAAGTAAAACAACATCCCAAGAGAGAAGCAGCACATAGGTAAATGAAATGTTTATCAGTCCATTAATAAATGAAAACACAACGCAAAAGAGTTTTACATGTGTTTTTTTGTCCATTTAACAATTCTTTTTTGTCTTCAGCTTTCTAAGCAGTACTGGGATATTTTTCATTGTCTATTTTTTGGAATAAAATTTCACAGTGTCCTGAAAAAGACTTTTGGTGCATCCTTGAGGAATTTGCTTCTCTGGTCTGAGAGAGCCACGTGACAGAGTAACATTTTAACATCTCAGTACGGAGCTGATTTCCAGCTCCGTATTACTTTCTAGGGGTTAGTACATAAATAACTTGTCTAAAGATTTTGGCTTTTACATCCAACTGATATTCTCTACAGCTCAAAGTTCAAATGTTTAAATTCATTTGTGGAGTTGAAGAAAACTGTGAAATCTTGGCACTGATTAACATTTTCAGCTATATCCCCAGATTTCAACTCTATACTGTAGTGCAAAGGGATGGTCAATGGAGCTTGTGGAACTTTGCCATTGATTGCAAGAGTGTTAGAAATCAGCCTCACAGAACCCATTATTTTAGTTTTTGATCTTCATGTAATTGTACTATTCTGAAGCATGCACACATGTACTTTAATTTCCTTTTTTTATAGTTGGACTTCATAATTAAACAACTCATCTGACTTTTTGGAACATAAAAGTGAAAAAATACGTTTCACATGTTAAATTTTGCAGGTTATTTTATCAGTGATGTTGAATTGATGCTGAGCATTTGATGAAGGTAGACTTCATGGCATTGTATGCATGGGTGTTGATGGTCTCGGTATAACAGACTCCAGATTCAGCTTGGAAATCTGGGTCAGTCTTAGATTGCAAATGAAAACATAATCTTTATGGATCAAGAGGAGAATGTGCATACAGATAAATATATATACATACATATTTGTATGCATTTATATAAGTATTTATGTAAGTGTGTGATACAATTTGCCAGAAGATGAAGCTACCGTGATGTTTCTATCTCCTGTCATATAAAATAAGTAATCAATGACAGCAGTTGGAGTAGAAGAGGGTCTTTTATATCAGAAAGCTTGACTTTTCATTCCAAGCATATCAGAGGCTGTAATTAAAAAAAAATCCTTACTCAGTATCACTGCTTATTTTATATGCTGTGCTAAGCTGTGTTTCCCTGATCAGACTGTTTCAGCTTTGTTTATTCTACAAACATAGTAAGGATTGCTGCAAGTTAAACATGCTGCTGAAGTAAGGCACATGTAGAAAAAGACGTGCTTTGCTTTTTGTTCTAAATCCCTGGAGTGAGGATTTCTGTCTTTCAGATGAAACCAATGGTGAAATATCTCTTCTGAAGCAGTACATTGGAGATAAATCAACCTCAACAAAAAATAAGTGACGACTCCAAGCGATACGGAATTTTTTTTACTGTTTTGTGCATAATTTGGGCTTGTATCATTTATTCAATGAATCTGGTTCATTACAGGTTTCAGTGTGAGCATTGTATACAGAAATCTTTCTGAAACTCTGGAAAAGGCTTTAAAAAATAAGTGATGTTGATAGCTGTAATTTCTGATAGGTAAAAAATAATTTGAAAATCAGGGTAACCGTTAATCAAGCAGTAAAATAGGGATTTTGGAGTGTTACTTCAGGCATGTGTCTTTAACAGCCCTCTGGCATTTGTTTGTTTAGTTTATTGAAGCAATCAAATCACCAAGAGTTTGGGGTAATTTGAAGTGAGCTCTGTGTAAAATTTAAAGGAGATATGGATCATAATATATATATAAAAAAACTAACTTAAAAACTACGATAAGCATTACTTAATACAGTCAAATTTTAAAAGCTGTTTATTAAGGAAAGTAAACTTTTGATGTGCCTAGAGAAAAGTTTAATTATGCACAGGAAACACGCAACATGGTGTAATTAATATTGACTAATCAACCTCTCTTTCTCTTTGACTTGCAGGAAGATATAAACATCAATGAAGCTTCCAGATGCTTGGTGAAACACATAATTGATAGTGAGAGTGATCCAGTTCAGTCGGTTGAACCAGATATTGTAAAACCACACTTGAATTCCTCGAAGATTGTCAGTTGTTCAGCTTGCTTTAAATCCTAAGAGACTTCCAGACTATTGCAAGAGCTGAACTATGATTCTCATTGTATACTTTATCCAACATACCCAGTCTGTCCAGATTGTCCATAAGCAGATTGCCATTTCCTCAAAAATATCCTTAATTTTTTCCATAATTTTTGGAGAGCTAAAATTTACTATAAGCTGTTCGTTGATAGCAACTTTTCAAAACTGTCTTTGGCTACTGGTCAAATAAGACTCATGGCCATGGCTGTATTTTCCTGGTTGAGTACCACCACCAGTGATATCAAAACCTATTTCTCTGCAATGTAGTTTCTGAAAACTCCTATTTGTGATGTAACTGCAGCAATACCCTACTTGTCCAATGGTTCTCCAGCCTACCTTCTCAATAACCAGGCAACCATCATCATTACACTGTTTTGTCACACCTCACACTTGAATGATCTTGTTTCATATGAGGAAAACGATGATGACAATGAAAATTTGGCTATTCAGAGACAACAGGAATGCTCACAGTGAAATATTTCCACTGCAAGTTCAGTCTCCTGGATGAAGTGACAGGACAGAACATGAAGCAATCTTTCATGTCATTCAGTTCTTCAGCTGAGACTGAATCCTGACATAGTATTATCTGCCCCTTTCTGAAGAGTTACCCTCTCATAGCTGTTAGCATTGTCTTCAGGTGAAGGAACATGGAAGAAGTTGAGGGTGAGGGGTGACAAAACAGAGAATCAGGGGTACAGTCTCATAGGTCAGGCGGCTGAGAGTTTTCAAAAAGGTCACCTATTCTAGAAAGCCAGTAATTCTTCTGAAAAACATTCATTGATTTTGTTCCTTCCTCTCCATCCGTCATGCCACAAATGCTGTCCTTGTGTGTTTGAAATGCGTACATTCTGTAAGTCCCTGCATATATCCCTCCATTATGTTGATTCTCATGGGAAAATTCACTGTCCACACTATAATGTAACAGCTGAACTTTTCAGGAACCTTTCTGTGATGAACAGCAGAGTTATTTGGTTTCTGAGAACATTTTTCTAAAGAATAAAATTGTATGAATGATCATAGGAAGCAAAATGAAACAGTCCTAAGAAACACTCCTGGAATATGTGTGGAATTTGTTGAGCTGTGCTGAGGAAATGAAATGGTTGATTTTCAGAGTCTCACTAAATAGGCAGGTTGGTGGAGTCATTCAGACAAGTGTGTCTAGACAAGAAGTCTTGACAGCTGGCTGCAAACGAGACAAACTTTACCTGTCTCCTGCCATAGACAAATAGTTTCCTTTTTCTTGTTCTTACTCACCCTTTTCCTTCCTAAGCTATGAAAACTCAGTGGCAGGAGCTGTCTACTGAGGTGGGTTTCTATCCTTAGAGGTGTGTAACACCGTTAAGGGGAGGAGGCAGAATCTCATGACACCTTGTGTTTGAAGACACCACTGCAATACTTCACTGAATACTTGTTTGGAAATGGAGTGAAACTCTCCAAGGCTAGGAAAAAGAGGTAGGAAAAATGACAAAATAAAATAAAATCCTCAAGGTGACCTTATCCTACAGACCTATGGGATCTGTGTGTCTCTAAAGTTCAGCCTATTACTGAATAAAGTGTTATTATACAGGCAATGCGGAGGAAAGCCAGGGACAGAGACATGGCTCTTCCTAAAGCCTGAAACTGATATATTTTTATCACAGAATTTTAGAATAAGAAAACAAGCTCTGTGGTTTTAAAAATAAAAAGCCACATCCAGAATTAATCTGCACACACACACAGATGTAAGGATCTGTATATATAATGAGCTGACTCTTTTTTGAGGAAAGTAATTTTCAAGTCATCTTGATCTCAGTGTTATCCTTTGACAGCCATGTTAAACTCCTGCTGTGATCTGGGTCAAATACCTTAACCTTTCTGCCTCAGTTTCCTCATCTGTAAAATAGGGATTGATGTACACACCTACCTCACAGCACTCCTTGAAAGTTAAATGTTGGCACCGTGCTTTGAAGATATATCTTATACAAATGCCAAGCTCTATTACTGCTCAGAATGAAATATGAGTGCCCTCTAGCATAAATACATGGTGCTGTAATGCCTTAATGTTCTAATTCTATCCAGGGTTTGTCTGTGCTGCGACAATTAGCTTCAATTATTCCACCTCAGTTAACCTAGTCGAGGTTATAAAGCGACGTGTGACTGCATGGGATGATTAGATTAGCTGCAGATGGGTTGCAAACGGAAACTGTGGCTGCACAGATGTCACAGTACTAGTTTAATAATCTCAGCAACAGAGCTGCAATTCAGAACCAGTGTCAGGTCAGCTGTTTCAAATGTAAAACATTATTTAATTCAAGTCATATGGATGCCCTATTAAGGATAACACTTAATTTATACCTTGAGTCGACACTGGAAAGAACACTAGCACCTAGATATTCAGATGGCTTCTAAAGGGCTAAGTTTATATGAGTTGAACCTTGTGCTTTAATTATAAATCTGGACTCCTCAGGTGAAGCAGAGGAAGTTGCAATTTCTTTCAAAAATTATTTTGTGCTCACCTTGCAACAAACACAACAGTTGCTAATGTGCTTTAGTTATCTTCAGATCACTTGTCTTTGGTGGCTTCTAGCCAATATTAACTAAGCATAATGGTAATTTTCACAAATGTTTGAGAGCTATGGCTAAAGATCTGGTACAACAGTTATTTAAAAACCACATAAATAAAAAAGCAGGTTTGTATAAACCTGCTTTAAACTATGAACTCATCATCTGTTCCCCTTGTTTCTGTTGTGTCAAGTTTCACTGTATTCAGTTTTGGGGTACATTTTCCACCTCTGGTAGATGATGGATAGAATTGGTCAGTTTCTAGACTAAGGACTATATGAGTTATAAGTTCTAAAGTCATACATATTTACACCATAAGAATTAGAAAAGTATCATGAAGAATCAGGCTTCCTTAGGAGGTTACATAATTCCAAATGTTCATTTTTATTTGTACTGAAGTGATAAGAACCTGTCAACTCTCTTTCTACAACGCAATAAATGTGCGAATGCCACCTGGGTATCTAGCAAACAGAGCCTTCTTAGAAGGGGTTGTCGTAGGCAGGCCAGAATAAAAGCTTTAATGTAGAATTAATGAGCTCAGTTTATGCCAGTACACTTTCAGGAACAAATATAAAATTTAATTATACTGTGTCAGTCCCTAACAGGTTGGATTTCCTTGTTTTTTATTGATACATTCTGTGCTAAGTCCTCTTTGCTTGTCATTAGGGACCAAGCTCCTTAATTGCATGGCCATTTCAAAATGAAACATTTTCCCCATCTGTTTGCAATAGAGACACGAGTCTCTATTGCCATCCAAGTGGGCAAAGGTACGGCAAAGTGGACTTAAAATTCATTTTCATTCTAGTTCTCCATAAAAGCCCCTCTGGGTGTCCCAGCACCTGGAGCCACAGGCTGATGCACAGGTGAGGTGCTGGGCATGAGGGATCAGCCCAAAACACTCATGAAAAATGGTGGTTGAGCATCTCCACCCAAAGGCATTATTTACCAACTCAGCCACAACACCAATAATGACAGGATGTCTTTCATTTTCCACCTTTGAAGCAGCCTACAAACAAAATCCCATGATCCTAAATACCCTGGGAAGCATATACATATTACTGATAGGAAAATGGATGGAGTGAAAGGTAAATATTAGTCTATTATTCCAGAAAGATCATAATTTATTTGACTAAGTTGAGGTTTCATCAGAAAGCCATTTGGACTCTGCAAATTAGGCTTTGTTCTTCTTAGGCACCATTTTTTTAGATCATCTATTTTCATTGAACTGTTATATTCAGGAATAGTTGTTCCCAACAGTACCTTGTGTATGCAGCTTGAATTGTTGTACATCAATATTTATCTGCAGACTTTTTTTTTTTTTTTTCTTCTATTTTAACCTACCTGATCATATAAAAGGAAGAAGGAGAGAGAAGGTGCATGTTTAAATAGCAGTTTTGGTTTACTTCTTAAAACAGCTTGTCTAGCTGGTGAAGTGAAATTGGTAAAGACAGATGTATGGGAAATGCAATTTTATGTCAATTGCCAGGAAACAATCAATGACAATATATTTTACTGCACCAATATTTATGCATGTGACTGCAGGTTCTACTGTAATAAAATATGATATTTCTGACAAAATATGGAATATGAGTATTTTATAAAATTAATTCATTAACCAAAATAAGTACATACAGGTAGAATTGTAGAATCATAGACTGGTTAGAGTTGGAAGGGACCTTAAAGATCATCTAGTTCCAACCCCCCTGCCACCTCCCACTAGACCAGGTTTTCCAAACTGGTCTAAAAAAATAGCTACAAACTAATTCAGCTTTCCTCATATGTAGCCAATCTTTGATATATATATGTATATTGATAGTTTCATTTTGACTGTTTACTTTCTATACAACCTCTCTTTTAAACCATCTAGGTTAGTGTTTGACATTGATTAAAGGTTACATACCTGAGACAGAAACTTTCCACCTTTTCTCCCTTCATCATCCTGTTTGATATGCAATTCCAGATGCAGCTTTTATGGATGCAGCTCTTCAAAGAACCTCAGTTCAAAGTCTAATTTTACAGGCAGATTTTTGGCTCACAAATAGATACATCATCAGTTTGGGGGCTCATTATTAACCACATGCTCAATTCTTGGAAGTCTGGATGGGTAATAAATGGCCTATATTTGCAAATTGGGCAGCTGCATGTCTAGGGTGTAGGAACTGCATTTCTCTTCAGCTGTCAGGGCAAGCTGGTAACTGCAGCAATGTTACACATTTGACCTTTCATTATTCCCTAGAAATATTAGATTTTTTTATTAATTGAGAAAAAAAAAGAAAAAGAGGACATGCTTCCCTGCAGTGCGAGATTAGTGTTTATTTTACAGGTTTCAGCTTTTCTCTAGCCACAAAAAGAAAATAACATTCTGGTCTTGTCTTTTTTCATAATGCAACCTGACATTCTCACACCCTATGGCTGGAAGTGCTGCAAGACCCACAGCCAAATCCCCAGCATTTGGTGACACTGTCACAGCTACACTGACCCATCAGCTCCATAATGAGGAAGTATCTTTGACTGCACAATTTGGGAATGCTCATTTTCTGAAAATCATCTACTTTACAGTGGCAGTGCATCAGCTGTCCAATTATGATTGGAATCTCTGTGTTTTATGTTTCAAATGCAGTAATAATAGTTTACAAAGATAAGATACAAAACTGAGCAAAGCCACAGCACGCGACTCCCCAGAGTGGAAGTTGAACAAATGAACATCTCCTGGTAGACTTCTCTGCATGTCAATAGCAGGAGAAAATTGTTCTAGTCTGATATTTGCCTGGTTTCTTCCAGGAAATGAGCTTTCACTTAAGCCGTAGTAGCTCAGTTCCCCAGCAACTGGTAATATTTGCATCTGGCATCTACAGAGTTTAAGTAGTTCTAAAAGACAAGCAACATTTTCTTTCAGAAATGGCATCTTTGTTAAAGGTTTAAAAGTCAGAGGTTATTCCAGTTGTCTAGCTCCCATGCTCATCTATCCACGTATCTTCTGGTTTTGTGAATTCGTGCCTTTGACTTTCACAAACCATGCAAGGCAAGCGAAACTGCAAGATGGTCCTTTAGCAGAGACTCTTCAGGTACATCCAAAGTCCTGCAAAGGAGATGAGCATAATGAATAGGAAGGCAAGGAATACAACTGGAGGGAGCCAGGGTGGACAAAAGCATCTGGGACTGGGCCAGAACCAATCCAAGAAGCACTGAAGGATGATGAAAGATGCTTAGCAAGTTCCCCAGTGAGATTCAGAAATCATTTACTGAAAATCTGACACAGCATTAAACTTTTATCGCTTAGAGATCTATGAATTTTCTAGGGCATCAAGAGCTATGTTTTTACCTTGTGTGCCTTGAAATTTGCTGCTTTACTGGTTACCTTGTCAAAAAGGCCTAGCTCCTCTCAGGAATTCTCTCCCTTTGGCCTTTGGTGCCATCTCATCTCCTTGTCTTGACACTTTAGGGAGGAGTTTTTGCCAGAGTCATTAGGGCTGAGACTCACGCTGCAGTCTTTCTGCACTTTGCATCAGATGCTGCCTCTAAAGGCCTCTTTTCATCCTGCATTAGCATTTCTGATCACCGGTGACAGTCGAGCGCTGCAACACATGGCTGATAAAGAGGAAAGATACTTTAAACCATCCATAAACCAGTCTGCAGGCGAATTGTGCTAATGTGCCTTGTCTGAGCGTGGCTGGCATTTGAATAAACTAAAAAAGTTAGAAACATGACAGAAGTTAGAACGAGAAGTTTCCCAAAGGCAATTGCTTCTGGAAGTCTATGTCTTTTTCTGGGTAATATGCAGCTAATGGGTATTTAAGGCTTCAATTGGGCCAGGTTGGTATGTCAATTCCACCCTGGGTATTTTAACTGTAGGAGGAAAAACTTGATTCCACACCTGAGTGTGATGTAGAGGCTGGAAAACACACGGCACACAGGCAGCACGTGAGGAGAAAGAGCAGTATTATATATTCTTCATCACTTCACAAATTTCTTTGATTTTGCCTGACAAAAGCAATATATCGACAGAAGTAGACTATTTGACAAGACCCTGTATCTTCCCTGGGAACTGTGTATGCAAAAGGTGTCACTTCCAGACAGAAATAAATCTCTGAGAGGTCAGTTATTACCTGTAACGTGACAACCAGAGAAGCCTGTCAAACTGCCAACTGACTGTTAAAGAGAGCCTTATTTCCCTGTTTGCTGATGGCTATGTGCTTAATATGCAATGGGAGGCTCTGCATGTGACAGCAGCTACACAGCTGTTTAGCCTGGATCTGTCCTGAACACAAAGGGAAGCTGTGGGGGTTTTTTATACCTGTTGTGGTGGAATAAACCCTTCCTGTCATCTCACTGTGTTTTGAAGAGAAAATATAGTTTAGCAACAACTTTGCTTTCATTGTATCTGCTAGATGAAAAAGGAATAGGAGTTACAACCTATTATTTTTCCCTTTAAATAAACTTGTTATTAGCTCATTTGGTCAATTAGTTCATAAAGCATAGCTTTTTATAAAGCATAAACTTCTAATTTTTTTAGCTAGGACTAATAGATTTCCTAAAAGATAGTCTGAATTGGTTAAATGAGCCAGGAGAAAAGGTATCTTTCACCTAATCATTGCAATGGGATGAGGGGTTGTTAAATGTTGAGATCACCTCACTCCCTTTAGATATTTTATAAACAGGATGCATATAATCCATGAGCTATGTGGGGGGATCCATGCATCCTAGGCAGATGAAAACCTAAGCACTGGACTGTAAAAATAGCCAGCATGAACAATAAACTTTTATGGTAATAGACCTTTTCAGTAGCATGTGAGAATATGAACCTTCTGTCATAAAACACAACATCGAAGTTCCACAATTTTTTAACAAGCCTGAAAATGCAGAATGTAATACAGTGTGTTTTCCATCTGTGCAAAGGTTATCTGGAGGCTAGGCAAACACAGTTTAGGTCTAAGTGACTGTAAAATGAGACAACTTATCAAGGTGCCCTTGAAGGCTGTGAAGTATATTAGCTATTTAGACATACAAAGTAAATAGCATCAACCATATTTGGAATGAAGTGGGAATTTAAATGAAAAGCAAATCAAAGCAAATGTTGAAAGGAATAGAGAAATTAGCAGGTCAAAGTTAGTTGTTTTGTCAGTCTGCTTGACTGGCTGTTACTGTGTACACATCTGGGAAGCCCATGTGTGTGCATGGTTCAAGGGAGCCAGCATGCCCTGCCAGGGTCACCAGCTGCGTGGAAAGAGGTTTGGTTCAAATCTGGGGACAGACTGTCCGAGCAGCATTCTGTCAGGGTCATGGTGAAGGATGTCACCTCCAGCTGTATGCCAGGTCACGATGCTGCTCTGAGAGGCTCCCAGGGGTGCGGCATCTCTGCCGAGGTTCAGCAGGACAGTTTTTTGCTTGGACAACAGCTCTTTGACAGGCAAAAGTAATCATAGAATCATAGGATGGTTTGAGTTGGAAGGGAATGTAAACATAATCTAATTGAACACTTCCAGAGATGAGGCATAATCCCATTCCTCTACAGTGAGGTCTACATTCCTCTACTGTGCCATGGCATAGAAGTTCATTCTCCCTCCAGACTAGCATGGATGGGCACTGTGGTACTGGCTGGGTTGTTTTTCAACAGAGGCAACGACACAGAGTTCTGGTACATCCTTGGTGTCTGGATGCAGTGATGACCCTACCAGCACCAGCTGGAACTCTTCTTTTGAATCACCCAATCCCAGGAGTGAAGAGGCAGTGGGACATGTGGAGCACAGCTCTTCAGGTGAATGCTTTCTCTCCCTCCCATGCACTGTCCAGGTCAAACCCAGATTTGTCTCATATGATCTCATCAGGTCCTAGACACTCCTTTGCTGGGCTAATATTGAGATAGCAGGCCTCAAAAAGTTCAATGGTGACACCGGACAATGGAGTCACTTCTCAAGTATCTTGTTTAGGGCTAGAAAATGCCATGCTGATACTGATAGTATGGATCCCCTCACGTGAATCATGAGGAGCTCAGAATGTTGTGGTAATTTCTCTGTGCTGTAGCTCATCTTCTCTGTTTGTTCAGGGGAAATCTAAGTCCCAGGCAGTGATTTGGGTTCTTGGCAAGTGGGAACAGGGGCTGAGAGCACACAACCTCAGCTCAAGCATGCAGTTGAAGGGGACATTGCTCCTATCTCCTGATGAAGCCAGCACATGGAAATGGGTTCAACGTGTCATGCAAGCCAGCAGTTTACAACTCCTGTGGAGTCCTACCTGTGCTTTGTTAGCACAGCCCCATACCACTTTAGATGCAGTCTTGCCCAGCACTGATGGAACTCTAAAGAAAAGAAAGCCAGACCTGAAAGGGGATGAAAGCATTCAGTGGAGGACACAGCTCAAAATCCAAAATTGCAGTCCTCAAAACACAGAGGCTGCTGCCAGCCCCGAGATGTCCAGCTCTACAGTGCCTCAGCTCCTGGCAGCGGCAGTGCTCCAGGTGCCTCAGCTCTGCCTCCTGTCATGCTCGCGGATCCCTCCATGGTGACAAGACTGAGTAGCTTAATACCCAATTAATTCTCAGTATTCCTGCACTACACAGCTCCTCATTATGAATTTTTAAACAACAGATTCAAAGTGTTACTGCCGCCCTCTTTTCCGTGCGACAGCCCAATGGTTAAATGTTCAACCTTTTCTTCCTGGTGGGTTTCAAAGCCCCATCTCATGTTGCCCTGAGGTGGAACAAGCAATAGTACTGTTGCCTGCCTAGAATAAACTATTTTGGGACCAGGGTTTGGACTGAATCAGTCAAAAGATTATCTAATCTGGAAGCAAAAGCACTCACTTGGAAAGTGTGCGAAGACTTGAATTGTTTTCCCCGCTTGACAGACTCTTTCATGCATTTTAGTCCATGTTTTTTTCTAACAGAAGGAAAGAGCAGAACTCATATCTCTTCCATTCCTGTCTGGATGAAATAGCCAATATGGTACAAAGTCACACGGCCACAGGTTTCCTTTTCTTTAATAAATCCTGAACTGCTTGACAGAGGGTGAATGCGTTTCATCACAGCTTTTATGAGCCTTACACATCAACTCACAAAGCCCATGGCCTGGCGATCTGGGGATTGTTGTGGAAGCACAGTTAAGAGTCAAGTCTAAGATTTAGAGGTGCAAGTTCCATAAAATCTATAAAAAGTCCTCTGGGGTTTTATAACAGCTCTCTCTTCTCATTTTTATATATTTCCTCTGTGTGTTTATGCATCACAGGTAAATTTTGTGCATAGAAATGAAATAGCTGCATTTGCATTTCTGCAAAGCCAGGTTTGATTTAAGAGATACAAAGACTATAAATACATCTGGATACTCATCAGTCTTCTGTTCTGATAATAATAAATGCATTTGTGATGTGATTTACCACCTAATAAAGAAATTGAGAAAGAAAATAAAAAAATACAAATTAAAAATGCAAAAAGGGAGAAAATAATTGCAAAATATCTTTTAAGTGTTAAGGAAGATATAAGACACAATGGAGATTCATAAAAGGATACTCTCATTAAGTAAACAATTGAAAGTCAGAATAAATGCATATGTCAAACAGATGGGGCTGTCAGCAAGAACACGGTGGAGCAATGTGTTGAGATGATTAAAAAAGATGCAGAAAGTAGGAAATAATATGAGAAAATTATTTCAATTTAAACAGGAAAGAAGGACAACATTGAAAATTCACAAGGGAAACAAAAAAGTATTTTAGCTCTTCTTGTGACATATTGAGTAAAGATGCATCAGCAATACCAAATTACTGCAGCCGTATGATATTTATTAGAGAGGAAATTAGGATTCTAAACGGCACCAGAAATAATAAAGATTTAGAGCAGGTCTCCAATCTGTATATGCCTAATGTCCACAGAACAGATATACTGAAGTACCTACAAAAAAGAATTCAAGCAAAAATAGGTTGAATTCTAGAACTATGGGAGCCTTGAAGTTCCTGCTGAGCTGTCAGTGGGTATGTCACTGTCATACAAGAAGACACAGGAAATACAAAGTCGTCAACAATGCTTTTCAAGTATTCAAAGGTCATGAGGAAAACCATCCTCAAACAACAACATGTTGGTTTGAGAGTTATAAGATTCTTTTAAAAACAAAATAAAACCTCCTATTCTGATTTCTGAACACTGAGGGATTCACACAATTTTCCTCCCAGCTTTTCTCATCAAAAAAGGTCCAGAATAATCCTTTTTCTAAAATTGACAATGAAAGACAAAATTCCCAGAGACCCACGTGATTCCAGAAACTGGGAGCTCAGTAGAAAGATTACCACTAACTTGTGTTAGTTAACAGCTTGAGTGACTGTCCAAATTCAACTGTCTTTTCTGAAAACATTGGCTTTAGTACAATATATAGTCCAATATATATAGTATTTATAGAAAGAATAACATACATACATATAGTATGTATAATTTATGTATAGCATTATCTATACAACTTAGTACAACATACAGCAGATGTTAGAGATATGCGTGCAATGCTAGATGTAGGGCTTCTAAATTTTCAAAGAGAAAGAAAGTTCCTGCCTGAAAGGCTTCTCCAGGGTGGGCTCCTCTCTGCAAGCCACAGTTCCTGCCAGGAGCCAGCTCTGGTGTGAACTTTCCACATGCTGTACCTTTCTTCAGGGGACTTTCACCTGCTCTGGTGTGGGATCCTCCACAAGCTGCAGGTGGATCTCTGCTCCATTGTGGACCTCCATGGGCTGCGTGTCTCACCATGGTCTTCACCAAGGGCTGCAGGAATATCTCTGCTTCAGTGCCTGGAGCACCTCCTTCCCCTCCTTCTTCACTGAACTTGGAGCTTGTTGTCTGAAAGTGTGTCTCTCACATTTTCTCACTCCCTTCTCACATTACTGTGCAGCATTTTTAACCTTTTCTTAATTACTTTATCATAGAGGCACCACCAGAATCACTGATGGACTCAGTTTTGGCCAGTGATGGCTCCATCCTGGAGCCAGCTGGAACTGGCTCCATGTGATACAGGGGCAGTTTCTGTTGTCTTCTTACGGAAGCCACCACTGCAGCCCCACACCCCCTCCCACTGCTACCAAAACTTTGCCACACAAACCAAATATAATTCCAAATCAGCTAATCCTCCTATTCACCTTTCCTCCCGTCACAGAGTTTCCTCATTCCTCCTGCTTCTCCTGCTGGTTGACCGGACAGACCTCTAGAGACAGAAAACTAGGACAGAGGTAGAAAATGAAAAGCAGTTACTGTGGATCAATGGAAGTTAGTGGTTTACATTGTAGCACACTGATTAAAGTACCTTCACAAAATGTGTGGAAGGACAGTCTCCTGGGATTTATCAATCTCAGCATGCTACAGAAAGGGTGATGTACAATTTCTTTCTTATTCCCTGGTGACTGTTATACAAAAGCAATACCCCTAATAGGGTGAAGATCAAAGAAAACCATCCTCTTAGATTAAGTCCCAAGTGTATCCTTCTTTTCTTGGTAAGGAAGATAGAAATATCAAGGAGAAAGATTCAGTAGCTGAGCTACTGAACTGTACCCATCATGCAGCACATGGACCAATTCCCTAGGAGATCTCCAGTAGGGTATTAAAATCTCCCTCTCCCTGGGGCCACACTTCAACCCAGCAGCTGAATCTCTTTCTCTCACCTTTTCTTGTGCTTGCTTTTTCTGTGCCATATAAGGCACCGGTGAACAGCTGGGCTCACAGAAATCTTCACTAAAACCAGAGGTGGTCTGGCAGCCACAGAAATCTTTGCAATCGATTGAGTCATTAGGCTGTCTAAGATTGCAGGCATTAATAAGAGATCTTTTGCTTGTAACGATGACAACAAATATAAGCTTTTCTGAGATCATTCTGCTAGCTTTTCTCAGATCTTTTCCCTAACACAGCAAGAATCTCAGGGCAGCAGGACTGTGTGAGAGCCTGGGAAAAGATGGAACAGGCTGCCCAGGGAGGTTGTGGAGTCCCCTTCTTTGGAGATTTTCAAGACCCGCCTGGATGCAGTCCTGAGTGGCATGCTCTGACATGCTCTGGGTAGTCCTGCTTTGGCAGGGGAGTTGGACTAGATGAGCTCTATGGTCCCTTCCAACTCTAAAAATTCACTGAAATTCAGTGAAATTCAGTGAAAACTTTATGTGTACTCAGAGAACAGACAAATCAGTGGAAATGGAAGCTATCAAAGAACAAGACACAGATTGAGACATTCTTGAGGTAAGAGTATCTGATAGCTGTGGCAATATCAAGGACTTGAACTCTTCTTACTCTCCCTTCGTTGCTTTTGATGATTAGTAGAAATAGGCCACTGGACCCTTGGTCTCACTCAGAATGACTCTTTTTATGCCATGCAGTTAGTGGAATGAAGACAGCTGAAAACTTTTTTGGGGTCTACCAGCCTTCATCCAATGGGAAGCCAGGGTAATTGGGCAACAATTTTTTGGCCTGTGCTCTGCAAAGATCATACTGCATGTTAGGAAAACTGTTCTTCAATAATCACTGGGAGCTAAGCAATTTGTCATTCTGAACATTTGTACTTTAATTCTTAGCAACATGGAAAATGTCCCCTTGCATAAAATGAGGTGGGATGACCTTGACTGGCTGCCAGGTGCCCACCAAGCCACTCTATCACTCCCCCTCCTCAAGAGGACATGGGAGTAAATACAATGGAAAAACTCATGGGTGAAAGTAGGGACAGGGAGATCACCCAGCAGTTACTGTCACAGGGGAAAACAGGCTTGACTTGGGGAAATTAATTTAATTTTTTTGCCAATTAATAACACAGCAGGGTAGTGAGAAACAACGAATCTTAAAACATTTTCCCCCCACCCTCCTCTTCTTCCCAGGCTAAACTTCACTTCCAACTCTTCTACCTCCTTCTCTCAAGTAGCACAGGGGGACAGGGAATAGGGGACTGTGGTAAGTTCATAATGACTGCCACTCTCCTTCCTCACTCTTTTNCATAATGACTGCCACTCTCCCTCCTCACTCTTTTTACCTGCTCCATCAGAATCCCACCCAGTCCTTCATGAACTTCTCCAATGTGAGTCGTTCTCACAGGCTGCAGTTCTTCAAGAAATGCTCCAGCATGGGTCATCTCCACAAGGTGCAGTCCTTCAGAAAAAGACTGTTTCAGTGTTCTTTCCCCACAGGGCCGCAGGTCCTGCAGCAAACCTGCTCGTGCACAGGCTCCTCTTCATGGGGAAGCTTCCTGCCAGGAGTCCGCTCTAGCACAGGCTGTCCGTGGGATCACCGCTTCCTTCACAGCACATCCACCTGTGTAAGGTCCTCCATGGGCTACAGGGTAGGTATCTGCTCCACTGTGGACCTTCATGGGCTGCAGGGGGACAGCCTGCCTCACCATGTTCTTTACCACAGGCTGCAGGGGAATCTCTGCTCTGGTGTTTGCAGCGTCTCTTCCCCTTCTTCTTTACTGACCTTGGTGTCTGCAGGGTTGTTGCTCTCACATATTCTCACTCCTCTCTCTCACAACTCCTACACAGTGTGCTTTACCATTTCTTAAATTAGTTGTCACAGAGGTGCCAATAGCATTGCTGATGGGCTCGGCTTTGGCAAGTGGTGGGTCCATCTTGGAGCTGGCTGGAACTGGCTCTATGCGACATGGGGACAGCTCCTGTCATCTTCTCAGAGACCACTTCTGCAGCCCCCCACTACCCAAACCTTGATACATAAACCAAATAAACATGTCTCTGACATGACAAACGTCAGACATGACCCATTTTCTTTTTCCCTTACAGTCAGTGGTTGGATTTATCTCAGCCAGGTACTGTTTCCTAACATGTCGACATCTAATCTAAGCTCATTTCCTTTTCTCCTTTTAGACTCTGGGGAGCAAATAAGATGTCCCAAGAGAAGATCTCACTTTTTTAGTCTCAGGGAGTCATGAGCAGTATTTGAATATGGTTTGACATTGGTTGTGGCAGAAGCACACAAGACCAGCATAACTGGTTGGCTGACCTTTAGACACAAATTTGGGGGAGATGCTTTATCACATGTTCTAGTAAACCTGCCTATAACAAATAAAACTGAAACCTTGAAAAGTTTAATTACAAAATGTTTTAAAATATAAGGAGAACAGCATACATGTGGAAAATTAGATAACCAACAAAAATTCTTTGCCTTCTAATAATCTTAGATTAACACTAAGTCCTGGAAGGGCATTTTTTATTTTTTTTTTATTTGTTTTTAGTGTTTTGTGTATGTCTCTGGTTTTTCCCCAGGAACTACAGATTTTCTATGAGGCAGATGAGTTCTGATTTCTATATTCTTGTCCATTTGTTCCTAGTTTCCTTTAGTATTTGAAATATTTTACCTTGCCTGCATCTCTTCAATGCCCTTTTATAAAACAAAGTGAGACATCAGGTTACTGGTGCTTGTCTTTTGTTAATAGTCAGTTGTCTCTTTCTTGGCTATATATAACATTCCTATATTTTGTCTTTTGTCAGTCAGTAATAGATGATGGAGGTGAATTTTCCCTTTACAACCTGAGATTTTAGCCAATTTTAACCAATATTCATGTTGCAGCAAATGTTTTCCTCCAGGTTATTTGGTAGAAGGTGTGCTACCACTTGTAAATGACTCTAAGTGTATAAATCATGCCATAACTCATTTATGAGGTTTTAGCTAGTCAATCTATAACAGGAGTACATTCTATCAGCCCACAAATTGATGTAAGTTTTGCATTTGTTGCATTCTATTTTTCCCCCTCTTTGTCTCAATCGTCCCCTTTGTGGTCTGCACAGTTTTGACAGTTTGTGGTTGACCCCATTACACTGATCTAATTGATGACCACTTGAATTATGATGACAAAGCAGCTGTATTAATCATGTAACACATCTGACTTCTTTTACCATATTAACCCTCTGGGAAATCCTTTAGCAAATTATATCCACATGTTAAGCTCCTTTGAACAATCAGTTGAGCTAAAGCTTTAGCCACCAAAATCCATTTCTCTTCTTCAGAAATCAGTCTCCTAATTTCTAGCGACTTAGCCTTTTTTTCCACCAGTTTAAAACCAAATTATATGCATATTTCATGCCCAAAGAACATTCACTTTAGTACAGGCAAATGGAATGAACACAGTAGCTGTCAAATTATGTAAATTGTAAATTTTCCTATTCTGAAGTATATAACAATGTATTGCAAGCTTGAAAAGCTTCATTGTTCTTCCTTTTTCCTATGTGCTGAAAATGACCTGGAATATTTATCAAGATGAATAGAATGTGCTCAGTTTTCACCTTACCCTGGAAAATCTTTTTACCTCATCTCGTTCTGTACAGAAGTAACAAGAAAATTCTTCAGTGTGGACATGTGAGGCAATTCAGACTTCTTTTTGATTGCACTTTTTATTAATAGTAAGTCCTGTAAAGAATATTAACATTTTCCTGGCTTAACTCTGTGACAATTTATATGCAGTGATGCTACAGTTCAGTGTAGTGACTGCTTATTTGCTTATTTGCCTGTCAGAGGCAGAAGTCTGCACTGCAGCTGCTTGATTTACATGGCCTTCCAAGAGAAATGCGTATGGAAATCCCAGTTGGGAGGCACTCTTTCCCACAGGAACAACACAAAGTCTCAGCACCACTTAATCTCATAATTAGTTCAGAAGTCATATGCTGTCCTTGCACTACATGAATAAATATCAGCTCAGGTGTGTGACTTACGCTCTGAGTAGACATGTGATGTTCCTTATGCTTCATGCACCTGATGGAAATGTATTCAAGTAAGCACGCTACTGAACCTCACTGCGTTTATCCTGCATTTCAACACCACTTCTTAGCTCAGATTTAGCATCTTCCTGCTCTGTGGTTTCTCCAATACCCAGACTTCTGCCTGCCAAGAAGTTCTAGAAATAGTCTAATTAAGGGGAGATTTGGACAGAGCAGAGTCATAACTAGGGAAAACCACCCTTCTACCATCATACTCCACCAGTCAGATGTTAAGTGAATTAGAAAAGAAATGGCAAAAATACTGATTTCTTTAGAGTAATTTTAAGAATTTCTCTGCAACAGAGCTTCAAAGCTCGCAAATCTGCTAATCTTTTGAAGACCCAAGACTTGCTCTTGCACAAACACAACAGTATTATTCAGAGGGTGGACCAACACCACCTGCTGTGGTGGGGCCAAATCTCTCTTATTATTCAGCTAGACAGAATTGAAAGTCTTGTCTCAAAGGCCCTTGCAGTATAATTACTGACTGTCCATGAAATATGAGGCCACACAAGTGGGACAACAGTAAAGCTACACACCTACTTTATTGCTGGGCCTTATCTCAATTGTGTCTTTAAGATAATTCTTCTTTCTTGGTGTATCGCAGATCTCATAACACAGCTACTCTTACAGAGGCATTTGAAAGAAAAGGAATAATTCAGTGTGTTAGATAAAAAATATATTGAGCCTTCTTAGTGGGGAGAAAATGTTTTTGCAGGGATTGTGGATAATTTTCTGAAATTATTTGGTTTTATTATTCCTCCCACAAAATCCTAAGAATGATATTAAAATGTTAAGTCACTGTATTTTCTGCTAACAAAATATCTTGTAGGCATGTACGTTGTGTGCAGTGTACCAGAAAAATTATCAAATGTGTTTCTGGAAATACTTCTGCATTTAAGGTAAGAGAATAATCTAACCTACTGTTGTAAAATGCAGTGGTTTTCTCAGTAAGATAAAAGGCATGGTGGCAGAAAAACATCTTGATACAAAACATACACAAAGAAATGCTGACACTGTAAATTATCTAGCATTAAAATGCTGATTTTTAACTCCTATCATGCCTTAGCAGCAAGAAACATTGTGGAATTTTTTTAAAGACATTGTCATTACTTTCATGACATTGATTACTTCATAAGGTTTTCCTTTCCACCCTCGTTAAACTGGAAAGAGTGCTGCAACCTCATTGTCTGCTGCTGAGGCTCATTCCAACCACACACAGCTTGCTCTGCCCGGCTCCCACTAGGTCTTGAAGAGCAGAAGACTGAGTTGAAAGAGAAATCTCTTTATATGACAGAACATGCATATGTCTGGTTAGGACGAGATCTTAAAGGAATCTCTTTCCATTTTCCCAACCTTTAATCCTGGGAAGGGATATTTTGGCATGCAAGAGCTGTTTTTCTAAGACACACAGCAGCACTGAGCTCAGTTCACTCCTACATTCACCACAGGTTTTAACCAGCGAAACATTTTCATTTTCACAATGAACTGAATGTACTTTTCTCCTGTACTGCATTGCCTCTAAGCTGCAAGGGGAAGGGATGGAAGAAGTCAAATTGCATTGAGATCTATCTGGGTCCTGACACTGTCCCAAGAGCCTTACTGTCAGCACATTGCATTTGAATTTTGGGGAACAATAAACCTTCAGTATAAAAAGCAAAGGTTAGAGACAAGGTTCCTGAGGAAAGCGATAGCTGCCTAGATCAGCAGATACTGCTAATGATATGGTCATTACGACAGAAGAGGCAACAGAGACTTGGCAAGGGGCCTCATCCCTAGTGTGTTAGATCCTACCTCAATTAAACCCAGAAAATCTGGGTCTGCCATTAGATTTTGCCTCTTCCTTTCTCTAAAAAGCGTCATCCATGAATTCCCAGGTCTTGCGATATTTCTAATAAAAAATGGAAATAGCAAGTCATCACAGAGACAAGCAAAGGACTAGCTCAGCATATTACTAGCCATCTTCATTTACACTCCATTTGTATCTGGTTTGGCAGAAGAACATTTTCACAGTGAACAGCCCCAGGACCTTTCCGGTTGGACTGCAATCAAAGCTGAGAAGTCAGACACAAAGGACACCACTGGGAACTTTTCTCTCTCTAACCATGCATTACTTTTATTCTAGAACACTCTCGGGGTGATTGCTCCATTACATTGAATGCTAACACAGAACTTCACATGAGGCCCTCTGAAAAGCCCAAGTGACTGTACAGAAATTGTGAGTTGCACTGTTTAGCAGGTGATGATGATAACCAGAACATTTTGTTTTATGTACAGATTCTTGCTGTCTTAAAGCCAGAACAAAATCTTACCAGCTGTGCAGTTTCCCAGGTCAGAGCTTGTTTTTTTTTAGCATTCCTTTTTGTGTGCCTCTGTGATTGTGGTTGATATGATCCCTCCACACCTTCTCTCTTCCATCTGCATGGATATTCTCCTCTGAAGCATCAGCACCTTCTCCAAGATTTTTAAAATTGCATTGCCTTCTGATTTGAGTGGAGATATGTGTCCATATTTAGAATTCCCTACATTCGGTTGTTTGAGCAGTGATTAAAACAACAGACGAAACTCTAAATCTGCACCTGAAGCTAGCAAGTTGAGTTTGGTGGAAAAACAAAGGAGAATACACCTTGCATGTCGTTCCTACATCACACACGAACGTGCCTCTCTTCCTCCTATATGCCTATGAAGGGAATGAAGAAGCATAGTCATCAAAAGCATTGCAGCCTACTTTCTGAAGTAACAACTGGTAAAAACACCTGGAAACTCCTTAAAGATCCCTTCTCCCGCAAAGGGATCATCAGAGAACATTTTTGCATGGTACAGAATTTACTTGTCCCCATGGACACAACCTTCAGGAAAATCTTGGTAGATGGTATTAATTTCAGCTCCAGAAGGCACTCTTGCCATTGTAGTAAGAGAATTTTATAGTAAGTACTAGGTTGTACTATTAACCATGAATCCAGTGCGCTGTTGAACAGTCTGGAGGATAAAGCACAAAATTTTCAAACTGCAGCAGATCAATCTCCATTATTCTATAAATGAGATTATTGGCTTCCTTGGGTGATAAAATATGTTTTTCATTCCACAGCTCTTAAAGCTATAAAATTCTGTGAGATTTATAAGTGGAGCAATAATATAGATATGAGCTCTGCCGGATGCTACTAGTTGTGAAGTAATATAAAATGACATTGAATGACACTAAATTCTACAGATCAAGCCATTTGCATACAAGTGTGTAAATATAGATTTACATCACGCTTCAGGAACAAAACTGGGTTGCCTTAAGTGACTTCCATTTGTTAAATTGCATAGTTCTTCATTTTGGTCTGTATTTTAAAAGACGTTTCTTTGTACATATTTTGTGTAGGTTCCATTCATGTCGGTATATCATTGGAAGAAAAATAAACAAAGGAGAAAGAGAAATGGTATCATGCCGTGAAAATTACTATCAAGGATGCTCCTGAGCAGATGAATTCTTCAGGGGTTGTTGTCTTAAAATCATAGAATCATATAATAATTTGGGTTGGAGGGGACCTTAAAAGGTCATCTAGTCCCAGTCCCCTGCAGTGAGTAGAAACATCTTCAACTAAATCAGGTTGCTCAGAGCCCCATCCAGCCTGACTTCAACTGTTTCTAGGGATGGGGCATCCACCACCTCTCTGGGCAACCTGTTCTAGTGTTTCATCACCCTCACTGTAAAAAATTTCTTTCTTATATCTTATATCTAGTCTAAAACTACCCTCTTCTAATTTGAAGCTATTATTCCTTGTCCTATCGCAACAGGCCTGTTAAAAAGTTTGTCCCCATCTTGCTTAGAAGGCCCCTTTAAGAACTGAAAGGCTGCAATGAGGTCTCCCTGGAGCCTTGTTTCCTCCAGGTTGAACAACCCTCAGCTCTCTCAGACTGTCATCATAGGAGAGGTGCTCTAGACCTCTGATCGTCTTTGTGACCCTCCTCTGGACCTGCTCCAACAGGTCCATGTCTTTCCTGTGCTGGGGCCCCCAGAGCTGGATGCAGTACTCCAAGTGGGGTCTCACCAGAGGGGAGTAGAGGGGTAGAATCACCTCCCTTGACCTGCTGGCCATGCTTCTTTTGATGCAGCCCAGGATGTCGTTGGCTTTCTGGGCTAGGAGTACACATTATTAGTTTATGTCCAGCTTTTCATCCACCAGTACCCCCAAGTCCTTCTTGGCAGGGCTGCTCTCAACCCCTTCATCCTCAGCCTGTACTGATAATGGTGATAATGCTCTGACCCATGTGCTGGACCTTGCACTTGGCCTTGTTTAACCTTATGAGGTTCACACTGGCCCACTTCTCGAGCTTGTCCAGGCCTCTCTGGACAGCATCCTGTCTCTCAGGTGTGTCAGCTGCACCTCTCAGCTTGGTGTTATCTGCAAAACTTGCTGAGGGTGCACTCAATCCCACTGTCTATGTCAGTGATAAAGATATTAAACAGTGCTGGTCCCACTACAGACCCCTGAGGGAATCCACTTGTCACTGATCTCCATCTGGACATTGAACCGTTGACCACTGCCCTCTGGATGTGACCATCCAACCAATTCCTCATCCATCGAACAGTCCACCCATCAAATTCATATGTCTCCAATTTAGACAGAAGGATGTTGTGGGCGACTGTGTCAAAGGCCTTACAAAAGTCCAGATAGGCAACTAATAGATCGATACTCTACTATTTTTGTAATAATATTTTAAAATAATAATATCAATTATATCTTCTTGGTAGAATATATAGTCACAATTATGAGCCAGTCATACCACGGAGTAAAAACCAACGTCTATCTGAAAAAAATTAACTGCAAACAAAGATGTAAGCAGGCTAATATAAGGGAATCATGTACTAGGGGTTTGGGCTGGAAATTTTGGATCATATGTTCCTGTTCTATCATATTTTACTTCACATATTGTTATATTAGCTCATAGTGTCAAACTATCATGCATGAATGCATTCAGAAGAGTCTGAAGTCTTTTGGGAGTGTTTACTACAGCTTTTTACCAAGTCTGGCACAAAAGGTGGCTGTTCTATGACTGTTCTTCAAGCTGCTGCAAAACAAATTTTATATAATCACAAAAATAGCTACAGCTCCTTTTGATTTCATCTTTTCATTACTACTATAAAGTACTATTGCAGATCTACAATGAACCTCATTTCTAGTCTGTACTTAACACTGAAATCTGCAAAATCTAAGGAACAACAATGCCTTTCACTAACTTAAAAATGTGTACCTAGTTATATGATTTTTCCCAAATAAGCTGATCACCTTTTAATGTTTCCATTAAAATGCATTTCTGTTTCATGACATAAAGTAACCTGGAGTTGATTACATAACACAAAAATGTCACAAAAATGTCACTAGCTGAAAAAGAAAAAGACCCACAAAAATTCCACCAAAACTTCAATGAGAATTTTGTAATTGATTAGAAGTTCAAACAAAATGGTGATTTGATAAAAATTGGAGAGGAAAGAGGAGATAATGTGCATCAGTATTGCTGCCAAAGAAGAACCATTTCTGGATTAGACACCTCCAAGAGAAAACAGTAGTTCAATATGGAAGAAAAGGCTGTTCATACCTAACCTTATTTTTGCCCCTAATCATGATCACTTCCATTCAAAATCAACTAAATCTTCCACTGCCTGTCTCAGAGGAAGATGTGTGTCTAGTCTTCTTTCACAGTCTGGCTCCATTTGCCTAATCACACATCAGTTCATGGAAAGACAAATAACCAGTAGTTCTGCACTGTAATCTCTTCCTGACAACTGGAAGGAACTGCATCTTTCCACAGCAACAGACTAGAAAAACCTCCTCAGTATCCAGTACTGCTTTTTCAACATTTCTTAAATTTAAGTTTTCCTGAGTTATAAAGCCAGACGTCACTTATGAAAAACATAAATGCCCTGCTCCTCTTATAAATATGAAATAAAGATTCATAGATTCATAGATTCATAGATTGGTCCAGGCCGGAAGGGACCTCCAAAGGTCATCTAGTCCGACCTCCCCGCAGTCAGCAGGGACACCCCCAACTAGACCAGGTTGCCCAGGGCCTTGTCGAGCCTCACCTTGAATATCTCAAGGGAAGGGGCCTCAACCACCT
>VXAK01021302.1:0-49369 GCA_013399435.1 Arenaria interpres | reverse complement strand
TTCTTCATTAATTATTCCTTTCCAGCTTCTTTTTTCTTCTCTGCTTTGTCTTTCTTTTCTTCATTTTTCATTTTCAGATTTCACCTCTACTTTGTGTATTCAGATCTTTACTTTTACATTTACTGTTGTTATTTCAAACATATTACAAAACCTTCCCTACATTAAAACTGTATGACTATATGGGTATGAATATTCAACAGAAAATGCCATTCATAACCTATTTTTTGTAATACAACATGAAATATCTTGAGCTGTTCTGAACTCTGATCTGTCAGGATCATATTCAAATGCAATAATGCAAAGAAGCAAGTTTTACTTTCCAAGTTTTATGTATTTGCTTCCCTCATCACAGGTGAATGGATAGATGGANGCTTCAAGCTCCCAGAATCATTTTCCTGATGTAGAGAATCAACTTTTTGCTGAGCAGTGATGAGTTAGCTCTTGATGTGAGGGAACGGTGTGAAGCTCTTTGGAAGTGATAACCTGTAACTCCCTGGGGTCAGCAAATGAAATAGGCAACTCTGCAAAGTCACTGGACCATAGGGCAATAATCATGTGGATGATTAAAAGAACAGAAGATCTATGGTATGCAGAGCATCTGCTATTGAAAGCTAAGGATAAGGTTTTAAGCAGCAGTTAAGATGTGATTTCTTTCATCACTAACTAATTTTCTGAAGGGACTGGCAATTTTTATGACAAGTGACCTTACCCACAATTAAAGCTCCACTGCAATTTGTCTTTCCCTGGCACGTAGTTTATGGTGTTCAAGCAGAGAAAGAAAGAAGAGTGGAGACTACAGAATTCACATTCCCTATGTAGAGGGAAAAACAGTAACATGTGTGCAACTTCATCCTGATAGCTCCCAGATTGGTTGGAGTAAGAACACTGTCATGGTAAGAAGCTTTGTACCGAACAATATGAGGTAGAGAAAGCTTCAAGACTTCAAAAATATCTCAGATAATACTAAGATTATGTTACTGTCTCTGCAACTTAGAAAGTTAGTGATTCCTATGTGGTCTTATTTTAAAGGTTAAAATAATGTAGATAGACATTCACATAATAGGCATATTATTCACATAAATTGCCTACCTGCCATAATGCTTATGAAACTCATTTTACAGGCTAGTGTAGGAGCTCCTTCAGCTAGAAAGACATGACCCCTGGATAAAAAAAATGCATCAAACACATACAAACATTCATCAGTGCCATTGTACCAGCCTAAGAATGACTCAGAGAGCTGTTATGACTCCATCTGTTTCAACAGTAGTGAACCATGCAGCAAAAGATGGTTGTGAAGAAATTCTAATTATACAGCCTGGACAGTTTTTAAAACTTTCAGGATGAATGAGAACAGCAACCAGTTTCCTTTCTGAAAGGACTAAAAAAAAAAATTAACAGAAGCAAAGCCTTGCTAGGCTCTGAAAAAACATCTGCTGTCTTTCCAGGGCTACTCTTTTAACACATGCTGTCTAAGGAACAGGCTTTTCAGAAAAAAAAAGTTTATACACTTTGACAGAAATAGCCAAACATCTTCCAGCCAGTTACAACAGATGGCAGTCCAAAAGACAGAGGACATTTGTTTATGACTCATCAAACTTTGCAAAAGATTATGAGAATTTGAGATAGACCTCTCAACAGATTTGATTCCTCATAGGTGAGAACAGAGTCACCTCCATATGGCAAAGGGTCTTATGGTGATGTAAATTTGCAAGGTAATACTCATTGTTCATCAAGAAGTTGCTGTAGAGGTAATATGTAGGTCTTCAGGGAAAAGATACAAGGTGTGGGTATGTAATTCTTTTAGACAGAATGCTTTGCTCCTATAAACAAAATTTGTTTTTAGAATATTTGTCCCTTTCCTTTTGTAAATGGAAAAGGCAGAGCCAGGAAGCCAAGCGAGCAACACATTCTTTCAAAAACGTTTCATTTTTAGTTAAAGAAATTATGAAGTAAGCTATTGTTGCTGGAGTTGTAAAACTCTAGTGATTCAATGACAATGATTGTCTCAACTCTTTTTCTTCTCTATTTGAAGCATCATTGACAGCTGAAAAATATCATTTTGTACCATGCCAAAATAACTGTGACTTTGTTATGAAAGATATCAAGACATTTTCCACAATCAACAATGGCTTTATGTATTCCCAGCTGGTCTCATGCATTTCAAAAATGGTGTACTTGAACTCATTTACTAGAGTTTAGCGCTCTTTAATGCACGTAAACAGGGCTGTGTAAGAGAATGATGTTAAATAACAATAATGGAAAGTTTATCCTCAAAATCTCTCCACAGATGTTCCAATTAACTTCAATGGACTTAGGATGTGGCCTCACATAGACAGAACAGCTATCAGCTGACCACACCATTTTTTGATGTCTCACAGACAGAATGTCACATGGTGTTTCTAGCATGTAGAACCAAAGACACAGTCTGTGGAGAGAGTGTGATTGTTTTCTGGACATATATAACAGCAGGGATAAAAGAGGGCTATGCTATCTCACTCCTTACGTATGCTCATGGATTTGATTAATTTATTTACCTTCTTTCACAGGCTGACAGTAGTCCAATTCACATATAACATTTTGACAGCCTAAACAAGTCTTGACTAGTCTATTTCTAAACATACCAAGTGGCAAATACTACAGACACAGAGAGGGGCAACAACAAATTATAGAATCATAGAATAGCCTAGGCTGGGAGGGACCTTGAAAGAACATCTGGAACAATCTTTCAGGGGAAGGGGAACCTGTATGAGATTATATATCTAGCACACTGTCCAATCACATCTTGAAACCTCCAGTGATGGGGACTCTATTACGTCCCTGGGGAGGTTGTTCCTGTGAGTGATTGCTCTTACTGTGAAAAAATTCTTTCTTATGTCAAAGTGAAGCTTCTCTCAGTGCGACATGTACCTGTTGCCCCTTATCTTCTCCATGCGGCTCCTTGTGAAGAGAGAGCCTTAGTCCTCTTTTCAGCTGACTTTAAGTACTGGACACTGTGATGAGGTCCCCCCTGAGCCTTCTATTCCCCAGGGAGAGGAGACCTAACTTCTTTAGTCTTTCTGCATAAGGCGGTTTTCCAGCCCTTTGTGCTTTCCTTTGGACTCTCTATGGTCAGTCCATGTCTTTCTTGAATTGTGTGGACCAGAAATGGTGTGGCCTGACATCCACTGAATAGAGCATGGATGCAGCCCAGGACCCAGCTTGCCTTGTTGCTGCAGCAGAGCACTGATGACTCGTGTTCAGGTTGTTCACCAGGACCCACACATCCTTTCAGTGCAGCTGCTCCCCAGACACACAGATCTTAGCCTGTATCAGACTTTTTGATTATTCCATCCCAGGAGCAGGACTTTGCACTTGCCTTCATTAGACTTCATACTGCTCCTGATAGCCTACTTTTCCAGCCTGTTGAGGTGCCTCTGTAAGATGGGTCTCCCTTCTCACATGTTCCCTAGGATGGCTCTCCCTTGGCATATTCCCTCACCATCCAGTTTGGTGTTATCAGCAGACTTGGTGAGGGTGGTTTCAGTCCCAACATCCAGACCATTTATGAAGATGTTGAACAGTGTGGGACCCTGTAACGATCCCTGGGGGACTCCATTTGTGACAGGCTGCCAGCTTAAGTAAAAACCATTGATCACCACACTCTGAATGTGGTCTGTGAGCCAATTTTCTGTCTCACAGGCCATCCATCTGATCTGTATCTTGCCAGTTTGTCCAGGAGAAGGCTGTGGAAAACAGTGTCAAACACTTTACTAAAGACCAGGTAAACAACATCCACTGTTCTCCTTCTGTCAACAGATATTGTTCTGTTGTAGAAGGTGATCACGTTAGTCTGGCGTAATTTGTCCTTGGTAAATCCATGCTGTTTTTCCCAATCACTTGCTTCCTTTAGTTAGTAATAATTTCCAAGAGGACTTGTCCCATTGCTTTCCCTCTTTTGGGCCCTTTTTGTAGGTGGGTATGACGTGTTTTATACTGCTGATCTACTTCTGCTATGACAAATTAATTGCTGATGTTAAGGTAACCTAAAGGTAGGTGTCTTAATCTTGTACCTAACGTTAACTAGAATTCAACCTCTTTTAAGCATAACTTAAAGCAAAGCCTAGCTTATATTTGCAGTGAAGCACTTAACTGTCATATTTAAAAAAAAAAACTGCCTTGGCTTGATGACTTCCCTCAAAATGGAAGATGGTAAAGGCCCAAATGGCAATGGATTCTTCAGTCTAGTTTCTACTGTGATGACCAGGACAATTGCCAAAGAAATGTTCATTGTGCTTTTTTTACCTTTGCTAAAAGTATGTGAAACAGCTGTATAGTTGCATCTATGGTTCTCACTATCCACAAGAAGTGGAAGCTTTTTGCACCTGGATCTCACAGCAACACTGAAAGACAAAGCGCAAAGAGAAATGTTGGCTATGGTTGTTCGACCCCAGGAAGATGAAAGATGGTACTTTCCCCTATAAAAATGAGTAAAACTAAAATACTTATCCTGTATATAAATTAAATTCTGCATTCTTGTCTGTCTGTTCCAGTGATGGCATGAGCAAAAACTGGAACATTCAAAGAGTGATTCCAGACATTTGTAACATTCATTAGTAATGTCTCAAATTACATCTGAAACAAATAGGAACAATATTTTATGAGAGAAGTGTTTCTCGAAAAAAATTTATCTAGGATTAAAATCCCACAGTGTGGTAATATACCCATGGAAATAAAAATATACATAATTTGCAGACTTAAACACATACATACAACTACTTGTAAAATTGACCTGAGGATTTAGGGTTTTTTTTGTTTTTTCTGGCTCCATTCATGATTACATATTGTACAGCAGTAAAAACATTCCATCACAGAAATTTTAATGAAACACGCCTGGAGTGCATGTATCTCAGGAAAGAAAATAATTGCGAGGGACAGATATCCCTGCTGTGGATTACTACAAACTATTTATGAGTTAGAGAAATATACACCTATTAAAAGATTATTTTGTTCTTTGGGTATTGACTGATTCCTTAATTGCTAAAAAAGGGAATAAATAATGGTTCCTACTCTGCTTTTTTGAAGGAAGAAAGAGCAAATGTGTTGTTGTGAGCTTTGAATAGCTTTACTGCTTCTCTTTCCCTGGCCCTAAAACTATCTACTATAATAGACTATATAACTCCAAGACAACTGCTTTTATGAAAATTCAGCAGTGGAAAATTGCTACGGATTGCAGTTTCCCTTGGGAAGAAAAAGTGACAGAAAACTTCTCTGACTCTTGTCAGCACAATAAACTACAGCATTTCAAATCTAGAAATAATGGGGAGAAATTACTGCAAAAAACAACCCAGCATTGAATGTGTAGAAACTTGAGAGAATCGGTTAGAAATGTTTCTGCCTTGATGTTCCAAAATACATGCAAGCAATAAATATCTTATTTTCAAATATTTCACTATAATAGATTCATCTATACTGTACTCACACAAGAAAATTAATGATTCACTGTAAACACAGAGAGTGGCATGGAATATACAGTGTAGCAGGATAAAATGTTCACAGGAGTTCATACTAACTAGGAGGTATTTTATAGTAAGACTTGAAGCAAAAAACAATCTACATTAAATAATGCTAAGAACTGAAATGACACAATTTAGGCTGGTGAAACCGGTTATCCTATTGCTATTGAAATAACATGCTTTCCTTCCATTCTAAGCCTCCTGCTACATTCGCAGCTGATCACAGTGTGGATCAGAGTCCCAGTTAACTCTTTTAATAGATCCTCATGTCATATTTGTAATATAACATTCAAAATCCTATTTATAGGCAAAAAGAAAGCAGTCCTCTTTTATATATATTATATATATATATATATGTATATATCCATACTTTTCTTTCTTCATTGGTCTGCAGCACCAGGTTATACACAAGTGCATTATGTATGGTGCCTTTTACATATGTTGTGTCTTACAGAATCACAGAATCATAGAATGGTCCAGGCTGGAAGGGACCTTTGAAGGTCATCTAGTCTGACCTTCCTGCAGTCAGCAAGGACACCCCCAACTAGACCAGGTTGCCCAGGGCCTGGTTGCCCCGGTCTTCATTCTCTTCGTTACCACTAAAATCAGTTTTTCTGGCTCCACTGTTTATTGTGTGGGGTCTACGGTGCCTGTCTGTGCCCCATCCTCTGCTTGCACTCCCCTGCTCTGCATCTTGCAACTCCTCTTCTCGAGGACTGCTCTTGTACCAGACCTGAATTTCTCTGCACTGCACCACTGCATTAGAGTCATAAAGATCTCATTCTGCCTAGAATAGCTGGTTGCTACTGCTATCTGTATAAAGCTGTAGTTGCATCACACAAAGACTAAAAAAAATAATAATAAAAAAAAAATAGCTACAGACACCTGATCAAGTAGAGAAACTGCTCTCACAGCTAAATCAAGTCACACAAAATTTCAGGCAGGCCAGGAAAAGTTCAGACAAAGAAAGCCTGAGTCCTGAGACCTTAGAGACTTGGTAAAAACTCATGACCAATGGCAATGCTGTACTACAGGCTTACATGGGTACAGTATGTTTTACAGAGACAGAATATCTGCAATGCAATTCACCCAGTTGAAGGAATAGAGTGAAATGTCAATGTACTTGAAGATCCCAGATTGCCACTCTGTGAGTGTATAGTTAAAATACAATGTAACTAATTAATTCTAAAAATATGTAATGGACAGGTGATAGAAAATAATAATTAATAACAAAATGCAGGGAATTGATCAAATATCTAAAAAAGGAAGCCATGACAGAAGTTCTTCAAATATAAATTACGAGGCAGTTGAATCCTGTTATTCATGTTTCAGGAATTGTATAAGATGTACATGCTGTAATCCCTGCTGTTGGAAAATAGTCCTTAAAATGAACCCAAATCTACCACTCAATCAAACCTTGTGACTGAGCAAAATTGTTGAAGTCTGGCCTCTGGACGAGATGGGACATAGACTTGGTCTGAGTAAAGTCGACTTCTCCCTCCAGTCCTGAATGAGAAGACACGTCAAGTCTCAGTCATGGAAAGGATTTGGTGAAGAAAACATGGGAGGGAGAATGAGTGTTGAAGGGAAAGGCAGGTGGGTACAATGGAAAACAGAGGGATACTTTGTGTCTCTGCTGCCATTCTAGAGAAACTGGAAATTTGGTGGAAAATAGCTATAACAGATTTGAATGAAACAAAGAAAAGGTGGAACCAGAAATCATTGTGAAGCAGAAAAGAAGCAGGACAGTTACTAGTAGAATCACAGGGGAAAATTCAAGGCTTTAGGGCTAAGATCAGTCTCACTATGGAAGCAAGGACAAAGCTTAAAGGACGAGGGTGTGTAAAGTGTCAAAGCCTGGTCTCTATGAAGTAGAAAAGAAGCCAGAAGATCCATGAGCAGATTGGTACTGCCTGCAGCCGTCACTGAGAGAGCAACAGCTGTGTGTATGAAAATTACACTCATGCTTTCCTCTTGGCAATGTGGTTTCTCCTGAGCACCAGTAATAAGGAAAGTTTGTACTGCTTTGTTGAAGACAAAAAGTTAAAAAGGAAGTTTCAGTACCCAAGATGAGGCAAGGAAATAATGTTTCTTATCTCCCTTTTTCCACAGGAGAAAAAAAATACCAAACACATCCTAAAATATGCTGGTGTCTATATGGGGGATGGAAGACACAGACCAAGAAAGGGTTTCTTCAGACACAGTGCCAGTTTGATGGTGTCCCATCAGTGGAAACTCTGAGAAAGTACGAGTGGATGAGAAAGAAAGTGAACTGAGGACAAGATCTGCTTCTCATTTAGCCTAGAAACATGTAAGTCTTTCTTTACAAAGTTACTGTTGAAAATTAAGAAAGTTGATGACTAGGAAACCTGAAACGATTGTTGCATAACTTTCATTCAGCAAAAAGAAAGACATCAAATCATCCATCTGCACCCTGTGCCAGCAGAGAGAAACTTAACTGCTCATCTGAAAGAGGAACAGGAATCTTAAAAAAGGGAAACCAAAGAGACTGATATGTTTTGTGAAAAATGTTAGATCTGATATTCCACCAATAACAAAATATGACAGCTCCAGGACTGGACTGTATTAGCTAATGATGGTCCAAAATTTGGTGATAGGGGAAATCAGACTGTACAGCTCCGATAGCTTCACCATAGCGAAAGATGGTGGGCCTAAAAATGGAGAAATTCATAGACTTCCTGCTGAACTCCTGAGAATGATCTGGTACTTTGCTATAATATTTTGTTGTGAAGAACAAACTGAGCAAGCAGAAGAGTATAAAAGAATGCTTTACATTATGTAAGTCTTTGATTGATATCTGATCCCCCCTCACCCCCCACTTGGACATTTTGAAATAGACATGGAAAGTCTGAAAGTATTTGAAAGATTACAGAAAAAGAGGAGTGGCAATGCTCTCATCTGCCATACAATCATTTCCTTACAAATTTGAAAATAAGGATAATCTGTTACTCCCTCTTTATCTAAAATAGAAATTCCAAGATAGGGGCATTTTGGGAAAAGGGATATATATATATAAAGGGATTATATTATTATACTACACTATTAAATGTTTTGCAAATGTACATAGTTCATGGCCAAAATAAGCAACAAATTTATAAGATCTTCAGTTGTTGACATTCACAGATGAGAATGTGTCACAGTAGTTGCATCTTAGACCCTCGTGTGTTACCTAAACCAGAGAATTTCACCAGACTTTCTCACAATAATAATCAATCCAGGGGAAAAAAAAAGATTTTGAGAAATGAGTGGAATTGTGTTGTAAGTCTGTGAAAGATGTGAAATATTCATGAAATTACAGAATAGTTAAGGTTGGAAATGACCTCTGGAGGTCATCTAGTCCAGTCCCCCTGCTCAGGGAGGGCCATTAGTGCTAGTTTCTCAGGACTCATGATTTCCAATCACAATAGGTATCAGTAGTACCCAGGATGAAAAGGAACTTTAGTAAGGAAAGCAGAGGATAATGCCTGTTTTTGAATTAAGCAGAGTGCCTGATAGCCTTCTATAATGAGGTGACTATCTTGGTGGATAAGAGAAGAGGAGGAACATTTTTTACACAATATCTTGCTTGATGGCATAAATGAGAATAGCACCTTTTTTTTTTTTAGTTAAGGTAATTTGGAAGACTGGTGCTCAGTTTCTTGGTACACAGGTTGTTCTCACTGATGGGTAAGAAACAGAATTAATAAGGAGTGGGATCTTCCCAAAACAAAATGTATTATTTTTTTTCATGTGAACTAAAGACATTTTAGGAGAAAAATGAAGATTGCAGGGGCTGAAGTTTTTCTGACTGTGAAGAAATAGGCAATATTAGGAAAACAGTGTGAAAGGGATAATGGTGCTGTCTGCTACCTGCAGAAGACCAATATAAAACCTAAAGAAAAGCTGAATGACTCATCATACAGCCTGGAGTATTTCTAAAGTAGCTTCAAAACAAAAATGAGAGTTTAGTCACCATAGGTTCCTGGAGAAGGCAGAGACATGAACACACAGGATAAAGAACAAAACACACACGTTACCAACCATACCCAACACGTCAGGGAATTCAGCAATACTAAATGATTGTTTCTTTTTCCATAGAAATGCATGGCTGAACTTGCTGTCTGAAAAAAAGAAACCATCTTTGACACCTGCATTTCACTCAACGCAATAGTTTAAATTGCAAGAGAGATTTTGACAACAGTAATTTTCCTTTCTAAGAGGAGTGGCATTTTGAGAAATGAGTCCAACTGATATTGAGTCTGTGACAAAATATCTTCAAATCCACATTCACCCATAACAGTAAATTATTACAAACACAGTGTGTGAGCTGATGCAGGCAGGACACTGGAACAACCACAAAACCATGGATTAAGGGCAAAGAACAAATTTAATGTCAATACCTCATGGATTGGGGAACCTCTGAAGCAGCACCCGGGCAGAGGCAGGCAAGCAGGGGATGCAGGCACTGTGGAGTGAGAGTCCTTAACAGCACGAGAGTCCTTGTTAGCAAGGGAGTGAGGGAGCGAGGGAGCTCCCACTTGCTGTTTGGGCCTGTATTTCAAGGATTCTGGCAGGCAGAGTTTTTTGCTGTGCTTTGATCTCTTCAACAGCAGGGCAAGAATCTCAGGCGGGTTTGATAAGTTGCCCCAAGTCCATTCCAGGCCTATGTTATCTAAGTGCAGATGTTCTACTTGTTAAGCACACAAAACTAAGAAACAATTAGTGTGATAGATGTGTTTTCCAGCATCCCACATGCGAGTCACTTGAGCCTATTTACAGTCCTCCTCGTCAATCTTCCATTATCTTCCCCCACACAGACATTGTCAATCTGTGACCCCACACATCATTCAAGAAAACCTGGAGACTTGCACCAGAAATGTTTGCTTATTTATTTTGTGTTTCGTCAAACAATGCAGAACATTACATATGGTTTGTTGATTAGAAAGCATCATAAGCTCTTTTAGTAAATCCCTATTGAAAATGAGGGATACATTTCAATACATAATTTTCTTCCAAGTGGGGCACGAAAACAATAGAAATATCATTTTAGCAGAGAGAAATCAGATGTCCAAAACAGATGGTCATGTTCACCATTGGACAGGAGTCTGATCTAGTAGAATACAGAGGCCCCGGGTTTTATACTGGAGGTGAAGAACATTGATCTGAATAATGGTGGAAAAGTCCTTTCAGTCTGTGCTGTGCTACCTCAATTATATCAAATGCTAAGATAAAACAAAGACCATACCAAACCTCTGGGTTCTATCAAGCCCCTCTGAATTAGCAATATCAAGACTAACAAGCAGTCTACAGAAGAGATTCATATGCCTAAGAAACCCTTATAGAAATTCATGCAAGTTAAATATCATAATAAAATCATAGCTTTCTTCTACTCAGAAGTTATGAAGACTTGGGTACAAAAGTACTTGGGTACTTAACATGAATTTGCCCAACAAACTGCTGAAAGAACAAGAAAACAGTCAGTTGCCTTCATATCCTCATACAGAGACACTGGAGTCTCATGGACTTTCTAAAGAAGTTTTTATTCTGCAAGGCTAAAAATTTTATCACAGAGACATTGAATTCACTGTCATGATGTCACAAATATTGTTTGGAAACACCACCAGAGTACCAGTTTGTATGGAATTGTGTCTTTCAAAACCATACAGGTTTAGTCACCTACCCAACAGTGCATGTAGCAAGAAAGATCTTAACAATAGTAGTTTCAGAAGAACAAGTCTTTAAGAAAATATTATTGATTGAGGCCACTTCTGCCCGAGTACTTGATAGGCCAGGAACAGGCAAACAGGTTGCATACACAGGGATGAAATCACTTCTGCCTCAGGAGAAGGCAAAGATTGCAGTTCATAAAGAAATGTAGAACTCTTCATTTTACCAAAAAGAGAAGGAAAAATTGCATCAGGCTTAAATTCTCTCCAGAAAAGATGAAATATAAGAGGGCGCAGTCTAGTGTTTGACTACACTAGGAAATGTCTAGTAGCCGTAATTCCAGAAAACAAGCTGAAGAAGACAGATTTGAAAACCACATACAACCATCTGACAGTATAGCAGGGATGGAAGAGTAAAGATTTCAACTGCTATGGAGTGAGGGGAACAGAAATCCTACAAAGAATATGTGGGATGGATAGAGAGGCCTTTGCTAAGATTAACTAACATTAAGACCAAAATTTAGGGTTGAAATCACTTGTACTCTCGTTAGAGGCCTAACAGATGAAGCAGCATGATAAACACTTCACTCATCAGCATTCAGCATTATGCAGTTTTATTTACAGATGACTGGTGTATCAGGAGCTCAGTCTTCATTGCTGTTACTTCCACAAATACACAGAATTAACTTCTGCCTTCCAAAATAAAAAAAGTGACAGAATCATCTTCTGATACTTGCGTTTTATCTTCAGTGATGCCACAAGTGCCAAGAAAGATACTGAGAATATTATTGCTCTTTCAGAAAGAGAGCAGGATTATCAAATGCAGCTCCATATGCATATAAACTGTGACTTGTCCCACAAAATCCAATTTTAGCAGATAATTGTGGTTCAAGGGGATGGAAGAAAAAATCTGTGACTACCCAGATTTTTCAAAAGAGAAAAAAATGATTTTTTTGTTAATTTAATACCTCATTGAAAGCAATGCAGAAGACCTATTTGTAGTACAACAAAGGAAACTGGTCTTTTCTGCAAAGATTAGTATTTAATTGAGGACAAGTTCTGGTACCTGAAGAAAAGTAACATCAGAGTGCCTCATATCTGTGGAATGAAAAAAATGTATCCGTAAGAAAAAAATGAGATAAGCTCAGTTCCAATTATAAGGTAGTATCTCACAGAAAAGGAAGAAGAAAAAGAAAGTTGAATTAATTACATTCCCAGAATTGCCAAACATCAAAAATATTTTGGTGCAACAAGTCTGAAAATGGGATACACATGGAAAAAAAGTCATATCCTACTTTCTATAAAGCATGAGACCACTCAAAAAGCTAATAACTGTGCTTATTCAGAAATTAGAAGAAAAGATGCTAAGGAGGCTGCAAGCTCATATTTAACTGTACAGCATGCAAGTAGATCTCATCCAGCTTCAGACTGCAAATGGTCTTCCAACTGGTCTTCATTTCCTGGGTATTTACAGAACATCTGGAGGTATCATCACTTATTAAAACTAAACAATGTTTAACATTTCAAATAATTCTCTTTTAAAACTTGAGGCCTGGAATTAGTTGTAAGATATTATTGAAACTCTTTTAATATTTTTTATTAAAATATCTATTGAAAATAATATTTGGAGGGGTTTCTGCACTGAAAAAATTCTCCCAGTAAGATATACACTGACATTTCTGCATACAGCAGGAAGGCAGCATCTGGCCACTGTTTTGGAATGTTTATGACGGAATCAAGACATTTGGAGTGAATTTTAAGTCCAGTGATGTCTAAAGTGTAAATGTCAGCATTCAGCCTTGTCCCTTTTGAAGTCCTTTGCAGGCAACAGAAAGAGTCACTTCTGGGATGTGAGTCATCTGACCAACCTTGGGATTTAATAAGTCATGGCCTAGGTGTATGATTTGTTCTACATCATCTGTAAAGGGAGCTTAGGGTCCTGAGCTTGGGTAAAGATACCTACATGAAAATTTCATGGGCTTTGTTCAGATGGGACCTTTAGGATCTCTAGTTATAGTCATTCCTCATGACCATCTACCTCCTTTTGAGGCCTAGGAGCCAACAAAGACAAAGGGTATGAATGTATATTGTTGTTTTTTTTAAAATCAGCATTTTTATTGGAAATTTGTCTGCTACATAAATAGCAGGATGTGGCTGAACATGAAGTTGCTGACTGTCAGACCACACAGGCAGACAGAAGAATCCATGCATTTGTAGACAGTGCCAGCCTGTTGTAAGGCATCAGCAAAGCCAGGTGCAGACTTGTCTGACTCCTTGGTGAGAAGCAGCAAGGTAGAAAGTACAATTTGCAATTGAAACTAGATTGGCTTTCTGCATAAAATATAGAGGGTGACACACTGCCTCCCTTAGAGTTCTGAGATCTAGAGAGACCATAAAGCAGACACAGAGAATTTGGGTGCCTCCAACTTCGTGTTCAAGACTAATTAAGTATATGTTGAATGATCTGCAAAGAGCTAGAAAAGCAAAATTAAATCTTCAATCTAGTGTCAAATATCATTGCTATAAGGATCAGTATGTCCTTCTGGTGTCAAAAGTGACATGGTGACACCTTTTGTGGTATGAGTTCCTAGTGAAGTCTTCTGAGAATAGTCTTGACTTTGAGATAACTGACCTAGCATGGGCAAGCATTTGGGGAAACAAGTCACTTCTATGACTGGAAGAATAGTTATAATTTCTTGGAAGTGAGGTTAGCAACTGGTCCGTCCTAGACATGGAAAGGTGATGTTTTTGCATTGGGAATGATAATAACATTAAAACAAATTCCTGAGATAGCTTTGAGGGAAACAGAGCAAGACGGCAAAGAGGCCTGTCGGTCAGCAGTGACAGTGATAGTGATGGAGGTTCAAGGGAAATACTGAAAAAGCTTGACACAAAGTAGCTGTTCAGTTTCTATATTGAGGGACAAGCCTGGGTAACAGTAAAACAAGAGGCACAAGATCACAGTGCAGGACTTCTGTATCTTGGTATGCACTACTAGAAATAAAAAATATCTGAAAAGACCGGGCATGTCTCAGAGTCTGTGCTGAATGCACACAGGGATAATCATTGGAAAGAGAAATATTTAACACCATTGTTTTCTCTTCAATTCTATTTTACATGTCAAGGCAGATTTACATAAAGCTGTTTTTAAAGAAAACAAAATTTTGAAAAGAACATTGGAAATTTATGAAAAATTGGTGACACGTTATAAGTCCAAATGCACTACTCCTGATGACAGTCATCTGAAAATGCAAAGACCTATCAAACTATGGTTATCCAAGTTTTTCAAAAGAGACGACAAATAGAGGAAAGAATCATCTGATGATTCAGTACTCCACTGGAAGAAATACAGACTTCATACAAAGAGGAGCTTCAACAAACAGAGTTCCAGAATAAAATCAATGTTACCTGTCTGTCCTAGTACTGTTGCTCTTGAAAAATGAAGATCGGTCAGTAGGGAAGTATATATAGGGTGTGTGCTCTCCTTATTTTGAAAAAAAAGGAAATAATTTAGCAGAAAGAAGAAAAGATGTCAGCAACACATGCTCTAGCAGATGGAAAACAGTGATATGAGCATAATTGGAAAGAAACACTCAGCAGCATGTCAAGACATCCAGTTTTATTGCTTGAGTGTAAAGATCTCTATCATACCAGCCTAGAAGCTTTGACTGACATTATTTTCACAGATGTTTTTGAATAAACTTCTACCTCCCAGAAAGTAAAAATAGATATTCCGGTCTAACATTTCCATTTGAACTGCAGTTATGCTATATATGCCAAGAAATTATTGATTGCATAACTAGTCTATGTTAAAAATCTCCTTAGTCTGCCTCAGAAGGGAATGTTGACGCTTCTCTCTGGAAAGGTAGCTTTGAATGTTATGGAGAAGTTCTGGAGCATATAAGCTAGTGGGAAAGAGAAAAGAAATTAATTATGAGGACACATGGATGAGAGTTCTCCCTTTGAAGGTATTTTTTTACAGCATACAAAGAAATGAACCCACACACTGAGCTAGCCAACTTGTGTTCTCTTGGTGGTTAGTGGAGCTAAAATGGTATCCTTGAAGGTGAGACATCAGAACTAACATTTGTTAGGCACCTAAACTCTTTGTATTATTAATGAAGCAAGATGAGGGAAGAGTGTTTAAAGGCATGCACAGGTATTTTCCAGAGAGCAAAATGTGCAAGTGATGGAAATTTGCCTGAAACAATTATATACATGTTTCTGCCGACTGTGAAATATCTGAAAGATATAACATCTATAGCTAACAGAATAGGAGTAAATAAAGGCCAAAAAAACCCCAACCAAACAATCAATACACCTGAATGGCGTGGGTGCAGAGTTCACTAGAGGTACATGACAGCAAACAGGAGTCTTGATGAGCTTTTCTCCCACCTCTCCAAATCTTTTGGACTGGAATTTAAAAAACAGATATTAAACTTCGATACGTATATAATATGTACAAGGAAACTAGATTGTCTGTTCATGACATAGAAAAATTAGCCTTTTTAAAGACAAATATGCCTTTGAGAATGTAATTCCAATGCATGCTGATTTTGTGATAATTGAATGATAATTATTCTGAAGACAGATGTTTGACTATACTGATTGCATTATACACTGAAATGCATTATACGCCACAGCAAAACTCAAATTTTGGCAAAACAAATCAGAAAGGTATTGAAGCATTATTAGTAAACCATAGTAAAGCTTGAAAAGTAGCATGCAAGCAAGTGTAATAGATGGAATCTTTATTACCTTATAAGGATAAAATGGTAATTGGTTTAATGACACATCAATCAACAGAGATGAAAAATGGACATAGACATTCCAGTCATTGAAGATATTCAAGCAGTAATAAGGATCTGGTAGAAAAAGAATATGTAGACAAAAATATTCTACCCTACTTCCCACAAGCTATACAACTGCTTTCTATGAAACAAGTTAAACCAAACTGAGAGAAGTGATAAAAGTATACTGGTTTGGGTTTTTTTCATAAAAATACACTCAGGAAGATAGCAGGATATTCAGCTTAATTATGAAGCTACAGACTTGGTTATCAAATGAGAGTAGAAAACATGTTTGGCTCTATTTCTCTTTTCAGATAAACTGAGTTTGTCATTTTGACACCTGCTTTTTATCTGCAGAGATATCATCTATGCCAAGAAAAATGTACATAACATAATTACAACGTGCAAAGAAAAGGACTTTGAGAAATGACTGATATCTCTTACTGAGCTAGTGACAGACTGTGTCTCCAATCTATCTCCAGTGACAGACATTTCCGAAGGATGATATAAACCCTCGATTAGCCAAATCATTCAAAAATCAAGTAGAGCTACCTCTTGATTTTGATAAGCCACAGGAGCCAACGGAGAATGAAGAGGAAGGTCCATTGCTGAAGCAACAGGAGAGATGGCCATGAATTCTTCCCAGGGGTGTTCCTTAAAGGAAAACCAAAAGGAAAGTCATGGGCTTAGTAACACAGTAGTGTTGCAGGGTGTCCAAAACAACCCTTCCTACACCCTCTGCCCAAATGCTGGAGATATGAAAATCCCAACTGTATGCAGGGTTGTGACCAATGTTGAGCACAACACACATCAGCAAAACAAAATCAGATTTGAGACACATTCTTTGTTTGATAATGGCTAGGGATTGACTTGACAAAACCAACCAAAAAGCTCATTGGTTTAGATTTTTCCACGGTTTTAAGGTGTCCCTTGGGGAATTAAGATGACTATGAGAAACGAGCATCTATCTGCAGAAATCACGCTAATGTCTTGGAAGTCATCCAAGAGCAAACAGCTCCACCTGTTCTGGAATGACAGACACAGGACAGGCTGAAGGTGGAAGTATTTTTATGACATTCTGCAGCAGAAACAAATCAAAGAGACAACTTGGTTGGACTTCCCAAGATATAAGGGAAGGGAAAGATTGCTCTGAACATATTGAAAACATAAAAAAAAGCACTAACCTACATGTAAGGCATTTAATTTTATAGCACCAGTATAAAGTTCTGGAACAGTGCAGATCACTGCCTAGCTATTTTACTATAAAACCATGTGCATAATATTCTCCCTCCCTATTAAAAAAATACCTTTCTTTAGGGAATTGCACTTCACTGACAACAATAGAACATGTGTTAGGAAAGATAACAACATCAGAAAATGTTTTTTGATGAATCTGGCTTTAAGAAGTAAGTGCTTGGTGAATGTATGCAAGATACAGTCTCAAATCCTGATAAACACCGTTCCAAAGACAGATGACATGAGTTTGTGGCTTCCAGATTGTACATAGATCAAGAACTAAAGTATTTCTAACTGTTTTAACTTGAGAGAAAAAATATACATTACAAGGTCAGCAAAATAAATTTTCAGTCAAATATTGAAGAAAATTTTCTCCATTTTCAGGCACTTCTTATAGAAATTCTGTGTCAGGCATGAAGGGGAAAAGAATTCTAAAACAGAAAGCATATCTGTAAAATAATTTCCTTACTGGGAATACAACTTAGCTTTCACCAAGAGAAAAAAATATAGGTTCAGACATTTTGGTAATCAGAGATACCTGAAATGTAACAAGGCTTTAAATAATATGAGCAAATTAATTTTTGCTTTTGTATGAAACAGTTGAGATATTATTTCCATCTATTCTGTCATGATGGAGACTAGGAGGCAGTAATCAGTGATAAAAAATTCATCATCTGAAGTTAAGCAGAAACCAGTTTACATCATCTGAGTGCTTGCAGGAAAGGAAGATCAGGGGCACCCAATGGGAGAGGAAGTCCCACGGCCTTAGTGAATACACACACAGCTTTGTCTGAAACAGAGGAAATACTAATTTCAACCTTTTTTAATGAAAATACTCCTTGGATGAACTTCCTGCCATAGGTGGAAAGAGTTCATAAATTTGAATTCTGCAATAGCATACGTATCCAGAAAAAAGCCAGAACGTACTTTATCTTGTACCAGTCCTTTATCTATGCAGCCTTTGTCCAGAAAAAAAAAAAAAAAAGTTTCTTTAATCCAAATTCTTTTGTGCACAATTGCTGCAATTCACATAATACTCTGGAATAAAACTGCCACCAGAACTACCGTTCACAGAGCAGGAACAATACTGAAAATTCAGAAAGTTTTTCAATACTGCAGCCCTTCAGCCCTACACGAAACATCAGCTTAAGCCCACTAATAGAATAATAGTGCAAATCCTCTCATGTACATATACCAAAGCTTTATTAGCACAAATAGGTAATATATTATGGACATATATGATTATTATAAAAAAGTTCTTATCTGCCTACATTGAAATCGCTAAAGAAATGGAAATGCCTTGCTATATAACTCATTCTTGGTTAAACTGACAAGGGATCAGGTGTCTGCTGAGACTTTTCTAACCTTTTTTAAAGCTTTGATCTAAAACACATGATCATCTTTCCTCAGAGCATAAGAAGTGCAAAGAGCAACGAAAAATTTTACAGCACTTCTGAAAAATGCCAAAGGCACACGCACATAATTTTATTAATATATCACCTGATTTTTCCCCTGTGGTGCACCAAATTTCTCTAGCAGAACTCTTAGAGGGAAGATGACTTACATGCGGTTTTGAAACAAGTTGTCTTTAAGTAGCCTTTCAAAGAGAAAACTGCAGAAATAAATCAATAGAGAAGATTAAAGATGTAAATCTTTATCCCATAAAGGACGAGATTACTGAAGCTCTAAGCAAACAGGTTTTCAAAGGTTCAGTGTCCATTGCTTTGACCACAGAGACAGGATTTTTCATGTCAATCTAAAACATCATATGACCTATCAAATTCAAAATGATGGAAAATGCGACATTGGGAACTATTTGTCTCTTTATTCCCTGGGTAATAAAAAATTCCCTCAACTAGACTGCTGGTCTCCCTATAAATACAATGGTCCAGAAGGGAACTTGGCAAAGCCAACTATCCCTGACAGAAATTGCTTATTTCCTTTGTAAAATATACTTTAAAAATATTTTATTTTCTTTAGACAAAGCAGAAAATCCTGTATTATACAAAGTTATATTTTTAGAAAGTAAATGAAAAGAATAAGAGGGAAAAAAAAAAAAAGACTGTGAGCTTTTATTCATTAAAAAACCTGGACCCTGTAAATGCGTGTTCCAACCCTGTGGGTCATGGGTTCAATTTCCCTGTAATGAGAAAGGTGACAGTCATTACCTTTGCAAAGGATTAGTCATTACATTTGTTGGTTTTCCTTAATACATAACAATTAGAACTTCACACTCAACAGTTTTTCTCTGCTTAACCACCTTTCATAGAATCCATTGAAAATAGTATGTACTGTTGGAACATAAAAGAAATATTCCACAGAATTGTTCTGGTTTATATTATTAAGCCTTTTCAGTGAATGTTGGAAACCAAAGAGAGTTCCATTTTCTTGCCCCAATATTTCCTGCTTTATGATATTTCTTGTTGTTTTTTGCAGTTACCAGTCTGCAATTTATGTCTTACAATACAGACATTTTTATTCCAGTTACGAGCAGTTTCAATTAACAGAAACAAAAGAGGAATTAAGTAACTGGTAATGAAAATAGATACTAAGAGGCCATGAAAAAACACAATCAGAAGTTTTCAAATGAAAAGTAAAAACCTTTTCACATCTGGGTCAAATTTAGGCCCATTCAGTGGTGACTGAGAGTTATTACAAGCTCACAGCTGCTCCCTGGCCTGTGGGAAATGAACTGACTCTTAAGGACATGGATCCCATCCACAAAAAAGTCATTCTTTGGTCTAGAAATGTTCTGAAAATTCACTTAGTGCTAACCCAGGTCATCAAATATTACAAACAGTATCGATGCCCCTTGGAACCTTAGCAGCTGGGGAAAAGCTTTTTAAAATGCCTACAAATTGACTGACAAGGCAGTGTTATGTAAAGGAATCCCAGAGCAGTAGAGCTTTGGTTCATGGATTGTATTGCTGTCTGCAGAAGGAGGCACCTTGCAATGCGCTCCAAACCAGTCTGCATCAGTGTAGGCACAAGAAGTCTTTCCTCCAGTGATAGCTTTGCTGAAATTTTGACAGTAGGGGCTTGAATTTATAAGATTTGCATTTTTTTATAAAAGAGCTTTTTAAAAGTCAGGTCCAAATTTTGTTTCGTTTCTCTGCTGGCACCCTGAGCCTCTCTCATGTGAAATAGAAGTCATTAGGCTCAGGTTTTCCTGTCACTGGTTTGTGGATAGCCCCTTGCTTGCCAGAGCCAGCATCCTGACATTTCCAAACCATACTGTAACCAAGGGCCATATCCAGAGAAGCTCTACTGAGCACCACCTGCTTCAGTTACAAGCGAAAATTAGTCTCTGCTCCAGCTTGCTGCTGTAGTTGTAATAATCCACCTGCTGAGGAAAGAGCAGCATCAGGAGAAATTCAGCATCAAGGTATGCCTTCCAAATGGAAATATTTAAATTTAGACGAAAATTTCCATGGATGAAAACTTTGGAAGGTTTCATTCAATCAGAAGATTGAGGGAAATCATCCAACGTTTTCATTCATGGCCCCCAAAACTTTCAGGCCATTACAATGTGTTGTTTGATAAGATAAAATATGCTGTTTCTGCTGTGTTATAAGAATTCATTTGATTTTGGTTTGTTAAGCATCGTACATGATAGTATTAAATATTTGAAAAAAGAAAAAGTTTAAATATTCAAAAAAGTAAAAAAATTATCTATTAACAAACTTCCCCTATAAGAATGATTACCTAAAATAATAAATCCTTAGCAGATATTTTCTGTTTTCAAGACATAGTCTCTCCCTATGAAAAATGTTTAAATTTTTTTTTCTTCTATTTACCAGCACTAGAAGCAGAACAGAAGACTGCTTCCTTGAATAAAGGAACAAAGTTAAAATCAAAACCTTCCCACTAAAATAAACACTCCAGTGGTCATTAATTGAAAACTAACCTCCATGATACTGATTGATCATGTATACCTGCTGTGTAGACGCAGCACGTAAAAATGTAAGGCCTATTCACTTTTTACATCAAATAGGTCTTCACAGTAGATTAACCAAGAAAATCACAATAATAGAAAATGAGTTGATGAACTAATTCAGGAAAGAAACCGAATAAGGGAAAGAGATGAAAGAACTAAGAGGAACCCACACGAGAACTGTGACAGGGAAGTACTGGACAAGATGATAATGCCTTTGCTTATAATTACATAATCTTTATCACATATGACACGATTAGGATACTATTTTAGGGATATTTTTGTGAATTTGTATTTATTTTCAACCCGGCGTGTCAGAAAGTTGTTTTTCAAGGATAAATACATGAAAACTCCTATGAACTACTGCAGGAGTACATCTGTTCACCACGGAGTGAAAAGTCAGCTATCTGTACTACTACCAAGATGCTTAATTGAGGGACCGGAGTAGAAAACCCAAAGAATGTCAACAGAAAAAGCCAAAATAGAATCGATAAACTATGGTTTTCTTTTTCTCAAGAATTCAGAAGAATTAAAAATGTACAGTTTCAAGCAAACCTTTTATATAAACTGAGTGTTGCACACAGCATAAGTGAACTTAAAAAAAAGCGTGGTTTAGTGGTTATATTTTGAGTTCCTTAACTGTGATATCTAAGTGATAAGCTGTAAACCCATACTTTAAATATTTACCAAACATGTTTGATAAGTTCTACACTTTTTTCCTCCCAAAACCAATGCTGAATTTCAAATACATGCCAAGACCACTTAAAAAGACAGCAAAAGAAATACTTCTGCTCTACTTCCTAAGAAATAATTTATTCTTTTACTCCCCTTTAAGAAGATGATTTTATTAGATTTTTGAAAGTGATTTCCTGGATGGGAGAGGATTTAAGTTATGAACTGAAATTTTCTGTCTAAAGACTGGACGAAAATACAAAATAATATTTGTAGTACATTTCCAGGGATCTTTAAGGCAGTATAGAACACTCATGTCACAAATTTAGAGTTAAAAATTTATGCTCGCATTTCAGAGGCATTAACTCACTGTCTTGAACATGGTATACATCAACCATATATGTGAATTTTGTGAAAGGGTGACAGTGGAAGGATCTCTTCCAGATTAATGTGCATTGGTATCACTAACAGAAGAGATTTTTGCATGCTTTTAAGTAAGAAAAACTTTTCTTTGAGTAAGAAAACTGCCAGAAAGCACAGGGTACAAGGGTAAAAAACTATAACATTTCCTAAGCTCCTTGACCATTTTAATTACTCTCCACTAGATTCAAGAGACAGTTACAATGGATTTACAAACCTGCTTGCTACAAGCTGGAAAGTCCCTCAGTAGCTGCAAATTATACAGCTCCCAGAAATCTTAGTCAGAGAGGTGTTATGGCACAGTGGCCCAAAGGTATCAACACGACAGTGTTTGCAAGGAGATGTAATAACCTTTATGAGACTGCTACAGTTAGGGAAAAAAAAAAAAAAAAAAAAAATGTTCAGACACACCAACTTTTCTTTAAATCTCTTGCTTGGCTTGCTTGGCTGTTTTTGTTTTCCAAATATGTTATCTGACTTCATGAAAAGCACTTTATCTCCTACTAACATTGCCTTTCTAGTAGCATACTTTATAAATCTTGATTTTCAGGTAAAGCCTGTTTTGTCTAAAACTAATCAAATTTTGCAAATTTCTAATCAAAGACCATGTCTTTGTAAACCTCATCCCTTTATATATATCCTGCTAATTGGCATTACAATGCAAGCAGCAGTTTGGTCACACAGAGCTGTGACTGTACAATCACTGCAGATCCCCTCAAGACAGCTTACATTGCTTAACATGATTTTAGTAAATAATTAAACAGTTTTACCTGGGTCCATTTCTTAACAATATCAATAGAATGTTTTTATCAACTGACTTACATCTTCAGATAAATTTGAGTTTAACCTACATCGAGTTCTTACTTTTTCTTGGGTTCCTCAGTCAACATTTCAAACATTAACTGACTATTAGCAAATGTTAGATAAAATGTAACTGTGAAGATGAAAATGCATGTGCGGAACCTGGAAGAAAACATGCGTTTTCACTTCCCTCCTTTCATTTAGCTTCACTAAGACCTCTAGCCTGTCAACAATTTTGAATCTCTGTATTTTAAGACCTGCAAAATCTGGCAGAAATATTTTTGACATATTGCATGTCGCCCTGGAGAGTTCAATATGCAGGAGCTGGATTTTACTAGGCATGCTAAAAAACAGCATTTGCAAAAATCTCCAGTACTAAAATATTTATGGACTTCCCTCATTTAGAATATGAAAAGCATCTCAAAGCAGCTTCCTTAGTACTCTGCAGCATCTGATGTGTTACTAAAATTTATAAGAAAAAAATACCAAAAAATTAAAATTAAGAAGTGTAAATTGTTGTTCATCCTACAGAGTGTATGAAAAGCCTTGAATAGGTTATTTTTAAGGAACTTTGCTTGAGATCTGAAAACTCTCACAGAGTTTTTTCCAGTGGGATACTGCTCTTTAAAGGAGGATGAATGAGCTACCAGCATATATGCAGCATTCTTCCCTAGATCTCTGGCTTAGATACTGATAGGAAAAAGTAACACTTTGGCAAAAGAAAGAACTATTTGCTCAACTTCACCAAACTGTCATAAACTAGCAAGCATCTGTACAGAACTACTGAAGAATTAGTTTGTTATATGCAGTGGGGAAAAACTTGAAACACTCACTCTTTCAGCAAAATGGAGTGTGTTATTGTTTCACATATAACTTTCTGAACAATATAAAAGTTTCTCATCAAGCTGTGTCTTTATTACAGAGCCTTTCCTCAGACAGAACTAATTAAGTTCAGAGATTAGGTTTTGATCAATCTGAAGGTAGAAGTTTTGCCTCAGAAAAAGAACTAAAGCAGAACGGAGTAAGAACATGAATGCTCGACATTATCACATTTTTTTCCCCTAAAGAAGAAAAAAGAAGTCTTTGCAGTTTTAAAAATCTGGGAAAGGAAAAACTGAGCTATGCTAGAAACTTTCATAATCTTCAACCTTCAGGAACACAGGATTTCTCTGTTTCTTCAAGAACTCTGTCCATTAATACAGTAAATACAGTAAATACAATCTGCAGAATATTTAATCTATTTTCATGTGCTCTACCAAGGGGAAAGGAGACCCAAGCCTTTTGAGAAGTCATCTAGTACTGACTAAGGAATCCAAGTCCACTTTGTATAAGAGTAACAATTCTGGACAATCTCTGGAGCTCAAGATGCTGCTGCTACCAAAATTTATTTTTTCAATAATTTCTGTATGATTGTTAAAAATAAAATCTCACTAGCCAGCCAAAAATTGTAAGTGCTTTAGAGAAGATGGTTGGTAGAGTGCCCTCTATGAACCTCTAGCAAGTGCCCTCTGACTTGAAGTGGGATGCTGCCTTACTTTTACAGAGCTTTGGGAAAACATCTTTCTTGGTTTCTGTGAGTCCCCAGACTGCTAACTGCAGTGGAGATCTTTAAAGTTGACCATGTCTTGTTCTTCTGAAAAGATTCCATTTTGTTTCCATCCACAGTACTCACAACAGAGACATTTTGAGACGTTACTTTTTGCAGCCGTCATACCATACCTCTTAGAGACATATTGTCATGGGCTTCAGACTTACTTGCCATCCGGCTAAGACAAGCAACTATTTCTTATACAAATATCCACACTCACATGTATATCCTATTCCTGTGCAGTTCCACACACAAGTACTTGTCAAAGTCACACATTTCCTGTGGTAAACCGTTCTCCAGTCTCAGAAGTCCTAAAATACTTCTAAACATCTTGACATGCTTTTTCGCCTTTTTAAAGAAACTGTACAGGGTCTGGTTGAGATGTAGTTAAGTTACTTCATAGCAAGCCATATGGTGCTGTGTTTTAGATTTTTGACCAAAACAGTGTTGATAACACCCCATTGTTTTTGCTGGACACATCATCAAGGCATTCTCTCTTTCTCATTCTGCCCCCACCAGTGAGCAGTTTGGGGTGATCAAGAAGCTGGGAAGGGTCACAGCCAGTACAACTGAACCAACTGACCAAAGGGGTGTTCTATGCCATGCGATGTCATGCTCAAGCAAAAAAACACTTTTCTAAAGTAGACATTGGTCGGAGACTGGCTGTGCATCGTTGGTCTGCTGGTGGGAGGTGGCAAGTGATTGCCTTTGCAGCACTTGTTTGGGGTTTGAGATGGGGGGTTTGGGGTATTTTTTTCCTTCCTTATTTCTTTCACTGTGTCTTTATCTTGATCCATGAATTTTTTCTCTTGTTTGCCGTTTTGATTATCTCCCCCATCCCACTGCGGGGGTGAGTGAGCAACTGGGTGTGTGCTTAGCTGGTGCCCACGGTCAACCCACCACAGAAAAGAAACATTCCCTGTCCTTTCAATGTGGTGACTATGTATCATTAAAAACTGATTAAGAGACCCTGGATTTCTTTTTTTTTAGCTTACAGCAACTGTTTTGGAAACAACAAAAAAGTAGATGAGGGGTAAAACAATAATTTTATTTCAGCAATAATAAGGAAAAAATCCTAAAAAAATCATGATTGCCGGGTTTTTCCAGGCAGCTCTGCTAATCGTAAAAACAAATGCTTACTATGATACCAGCAGCATCAAAAGAAATACGACACATATGAATAATAAAGCAGATAATTCCATGGTGGATGAGGAAAAATTTGCAGCAATTCTCTTTCACAATAAGATGTTAATAGTAGTTAGCCTGCTGCTTTCTATACATAAAAGTGCTTCACTCTGTTGGGAGTATATTTAGTATTAAGCTTGAACTCACAAGGAATAAATTAATTTTAGGGATTGGGCAGTATGTAGTATAACAATATTCCTTCTCTTGAAAATCATCACTGAATACACCTGAGCTGTCTGCAAAATTTAAAATACTGTTTTTCCTTTATTAGCTTCCCAGCACTGAAGTAGTTATAAAGATGGCTGTTGTTAGAATCATAGAATCATCAAATCATAGAACTGCCTAGGTTGGAAGGGACCTTTCAGATTATCTAGTCCAACCATAAGAATAACAGAACAAAAATTACCATCTGCTACTAGTGAAATTGATTATATATAGCAACGATAGGACAGACCTTTCATGCTAATAAATATGTTTCATAAATATCACTGTTTTCACATTCACTCAGAACGCCAATTCCCTCAGCCGCTTCTCATAAGACTTGTGCTCCAGACGCCTCACCAGCTTCGTTGACCTTCTCTGGACATGGTCCAGCATCTCAGTGTCTTTCTTGTAGTGAGGGGCCCAAAACTGAACTGAGTACTAGAGGTGGGGCCTCACCAGTGCCCGGTACAGGGGAACGGTCACTGCCCTAGTCCTGCTGGCTACACTACTTCTGGTACAAGCCCAGATGCTGTCAGTAGGAAGAGATTTACCTATCCAAATGTGTGCAACGTTTATCTTGCCTGAGTATCTGTTAGGACTGTTAAACACATATGAAAACCGGGCGTGCAGGCAGTATGCACTTTGTGTATGTGAAAACTGTAGCATGTATAGAGACAAATTCGATTGGTTATGTGTCATGAAGGAATGGACGACACTATAGACAGACATATGCATGGTTTAGTAATGTGGGTGTGTTTTGGGGTTGGTTTTGGTTTGGTTTTTTTTTTTCAGAGTTAGTTTGATAGGTGGACTAGATGGTCTTAAAGGTCCCTTCTAACCTAGGTAATTCTACGATTCTATGATTCATATACATATACATAAATAGACATTATATATACATATGTATTTAAGGCATTGACTTCTGTTTTCCTCTTTATTAGCATGAACGAAAAAAATAATATAAAATACAGTCTTTTTTTTGATGAGGGGTTTTTTTGCTTTAGTTTTTTTTTTCTTTTTCTTTTTGGGGAATAATTCTTCCTATGGCTTATACAATGCAATATTTTTTCTCTCTTTGACTTGAATTTGCTTCAGTAAGTCTTATGTTTTAGAGGAAATTGTAAAGAAGTAAATTACTTTCTCAGACTGTTAGCTAAGTATCAGATAAAGATCTGATTCCCTAGTATCAGAGATCCACAGTACAGTGGCTCCATCTGAACATTCACTGAAGGCTGCTTTTATATACATTGGGGGCAGAGCCACAGCATTCAGCAAAGTTGTCTATTTTAAACTGAGATGAAATTCAGTTTAATGCAATGTTTGTCTCTCCAAACAACACTTAGAGAAGCAGGTTTCATATGGATGTCTAAGGCAAGGACTGTAGCCTTCCTTATTTGCCTACTACTATCCTGCAGTTTTCCTCTGGAATTGAGAAATTGGTCTTTTTGAGAAATCTGAATGATAAACCCTAATTGCCTGGTAAAACAAACTCTCTACGCAGATTATATTTTTCCAGCAAGGCCTTAGACATTGAGAATTTAAGGTGAGATGTCCAAAAATTCTTAAGGCTGCCCTGACTTTTCATCCAAGCCAATAAGTTAGATTCTTTCATTTACTTCATCTGGACCTATAAGTGCTTTTCTTGATCGTGTCCCTGCTCAGAATAACACAGATTAGCCTGTGGTCCTCTCAGCTGCTTGGAGTTTCTTCAGCTTTGTGTGGAGGGACTACTCAGCCATTTTTAATACTGTCAAGAATACTCAAATCTTTGTGACAAGCAGGAAAACATTTTTGGGCATGTTTTCATAATTAGCACAGAACAAAAGGGAGTGTGGAGAAAGCAAATCCCATATTTGTTGTTACAGCTCTTATATGTGTTGATATGCTCTTAAAAAAGATTACATGGGAAGGTTTCCTACTTTATCAGGAGGATGCCAGAATAAAATACTTTTGGGGATCGTACTTTATCTATATTATGCTGCAATGTGCTTACACAAATGGGATGCTGGATTTGTTTCATTTAACACAAAGACAGCAACCTTGAAAAAAAAAAAAAACCACAAAAAAATCCCATTTTTTATCTGAGAAAACTTATTTTCTTCTAGAATGAAAGAAAATCAAACAACAAAACAAGGGGGAAAAGTCAAATTAAAGCACTTTCATATCCTCTGGCTGCATTGCTGCGTTCTAGTTCTGCAAGGAGAAAGAGTGCTTTTATTAGCTGGCACTGCAAGAATTTAAGTGACCCAGCAGTCAACATTTCCCACTGTGGCAAAAACAATTTTGTAATTGTCCTGTGAATTAGGGAAGTGAACTCTCAGAGGATTCTCGCATCGGGTATTTTCTTGGGCTATGATGTGGAAATAATAGATTTAATGAGAACAGTGTAACGATGTGGAATACAATTTCATTCTTGAGTAAATTTCACATCTTTTCCAACCAGAAAGTGGATTAACGTAAAGCATCAAGCAGGGAACTAACCTGGAGATCCTGCTGCTAAGCACAAATAACAGAATGGCCAGATTTGCATTACAGCAGACTTTGACAGAATGCAGGAAAAATAAACAGGAAAGTGTGCAGTGGTTAGAAGCAGAAACGACAGCATTTTTAACACACTGTGGGATTCATTCATGTGACTCCCCCTCTACTGATGATGGAAATTGCTTTATAGAATCTGAGCCCCCCACTGAAAAACTGTACCTCAACATGTGCAGTAATAAATTAGGAATTATGCTTTTATAAATCCCCTACCCCAGGAGCAGCTCTACTCCAATTACACAGCGGTGTCTGGGCGAGCAGGGTGCGCTGAAAGGTGAAAGATTAAGAATCAGTGAGTGCCCTCTGCCGTTATCTCAGTCACACTGGGACAATATTTCCACTCTTGTTGTATATGTGCATTAATCATTGCAGTGAAGTGCCAAATGCTCAGCAATAAGTCTTCACAAGGAAATTCAGGAACGAGACCATCCGTGGTAGGCTCAGCTCTGCGCTGTGGTTGCTATTCCCTGGAGAGATGATCCTCTCCTCCTTGAAATCCGTAAGCAGTGGAGCAGATGCCCCGATTGCAGCAGATCCCAGAGCTCTGCCCCTTTCCCTCTCCACCTGCCAAGTCTCCTGCCTTCCCGACAACCCCTCTGGCACTGTCCCCACACCAGGGATTAGAAACAAAGTTGGTTTCCCAAGCAGGTTATGCAATTCATCTTAACCCTTATCAGGCAATGCAAACAGGGGGAAGAGAAAAAGGAAAACTAAGGCTTGTCGTACCGTATCGTCCCTTGGCTGCACACCCTGGACATGGAAGGAATGCTCTGCACCAGGTGTTGTACACAGAAACACCAGTTACTCAAGTCTAGGCGTCTTCTCTGTGTAAGTTTGTGGCTCAACAACAGGTCAAGCCTGCTCGGTATCCAGGAATATCCAGGAAGGTGATCAGAAAGGAGCTAGAAAAATAAGTAGGAAGCTTGTGAACTTCTTGATCCTTCAGTGTGGGCACCCATTTCGTATATGATAGCTAGCAGGATGAGAGTCCTCTACCTGGCAGGTAGGACCCAAGACTCTGAGATGAGAATGGACATATGTGTTTACACATTTCTGTAAATTAGCACCTGTTGAGTCAACTTTGGGGCATGTTGATTTGAATAAGGTACAAGACCCAAAGACATAGCTCTAATTTCATCCTATGTCCATACGAGCACAAATGCACTGATTGTACAAATAATGCACTACTTTGTGTGTCCTACTTTTCCTGAGAGCAAGGAATTGGCTTGGGAAATACACACAATGAACCACATTTGTTTCCAAGATTTCAGTAGAAATCTTTTCTTGACCAGCACTAGAAATTGGAATGTGTTAGCTTTGTTGTCTTATGCTCTACAGCATAACATCCATGCCAGCCTGATTTCTTTGGAAGACTACTAATAAAAAAGCTCAGCTCCTTTTATTCAGTTTGCTTTCTTTAGACTATTAGCTTTACAGCTGACTCTCTTTTACTGCAAGGAAAATGATACTTAGGATGTAGACCTTGTCATACTGGGTACAATAGAAAAGTTTCAGTAAGCAAGTCCAAATAGTCTTGTTGAGGATGCTTTAGTCTCTCAGGACTGTAAATCTTGAACAGAAAGTCAAATGGTGACATGAAGGATCGTCCCTTCTCTGGAGACCTTAAAGTTATATGTTCTAAAACAGATTTTCAGACTTTCTCTTCTGTATGACAAGAACACACTAAAGTTGGTTGGAAAAAGTATGACTCTGTCTTTGCATGCTTTGAATAAATTTGTTGGCCTTTAGAATATGAAAGACTGATTTATGGGTAGTTACAAAGAATTTTTAAATTATGACCACTTGTTGAGTCCTTCCTTCAGCTTGTTCTATACTTGATGCCAACAACCTAGAAAAGGCAGAAGAAGATACACAGTAACCAACCAAGAGAGAGTCAGACTGCATTAACTATTTTCCACTAAACCACAAGGACATTACTCTTGATTCAAGAGAGGAGGTAATGCACAGACCCTCCCTTGAATCACCGTCATGGCAAATGCTGTGACATTGAGTACTGCTTGAAAGCTTTAACTTCATCTATGATCAAAACCTGATAGAGGAACACATCTTATTGCCTCCAGATATTTCTTTCTGTTGATTACTGCTGTCAGTCAGGGTATGTACTAGTGTGACTGCTTAGGCAACAGACCCCACAGCCCATGTAGCTCTTGAAGTCTCCTGTGACAAATCAGTGGAATATGCAGGAAAATCAAAGGCATTTAACTCTAATGAAATTCCTTTTGAAAACTCCTGAGACTTGCCTCAGGAAAACCTTACATCCTGAAACACCAGCTCAAGCACTTCTAGTAAACAAAAAAATACCAAAAGGCTGTCAGCAGTAGGAACAGCACCATGCTCTTTCTCAGCTTTCTGGCCACTGGTGGCATTACTCATCCATCATGCCTCACTAATAATAATTTCTGTCCAAAGAACCAACAAAACAGGAAACACTGATATACAGAAAAGCAAGCTAATGATTGTGAAGTAGATCACAGCAGCTGAATTTGCTTTGGAAGCAAATTTATCTTCACATCTGGTTGGGTAATGCCAGCGCAATCTGAAATGAGAACTGGAATGTCCTGAAAGTAGGTAGGAACATCAAAACATCTTCTGGTAAGATACCCATCGTATGAACCTAAACTGCCAATGGCTTAGTCTTACACTTTGGGGTAGTTTCTCTTTCCTGGAAAATCTTTAAAACAAAATGAGAGAAAACAGACCCATAAATGATGGGTCAGCTGGATTTTTACAGTGTCTTAAGGGGCACTTACTAATTCTCATAGAATAAAATAAAATAAATTAATGCCCCAGCTGTCTGCCTTTTATGAATCGCTTCCATCAAAGGTACTTCTAGTAATTAATACACAGACTTAACACAAATCAAACAGAGTCCTGAACCTATGCTATGCAGTCACTGTTTGGTTTTACAGTTCTTGTGTGTAATCAGCCTCAAACTGATTCAGTTTACAGTAGTACAAATCAATAATCATTCCTGAGCTTCTAAACTTCATCAGGACTACTGCATTATACTTCTTACCATCTTTCTCCAATCTGTCCTATAGTAGGTACTTGCAAGATGTTTTGACAGCAGCTGGACACGGAGCTGGACTCCCTCTGGAGTCAATGGAGAGAAAACCAATTAAAGGGTATGATTTTCTTCATTTTCAAGTCAGCTTTTAATACAGGTCAGTTAAATTGCTTCCTAAGAGCAATTAAATTGCCCACTGATTTAAAAAAGAAATTAAGGTGAGTAGGTCATATGTAGACCTCCACACAGCAAATCCTTAAACTCAGATGAAATGAGTAGCAATTTTGATAAGCTACACCTAGCATGTAGACCAAGGCTGCCCTTGTTTCAAATTCATCTGCATCTCTCTGATGTCTCCCATTTTATGGCTATTCAACTATTCATATGTAACTTCTTTGAGTCACAGAAAACACTTTGGCTAAAGAGTGTCTGACACTGAGATCCTGTTATAGCTTTAAGACACAGAACCACAATGACACAAATAATAGTAGTAAGTCATTTGAGTGATGGAGCAACCTGATGTAGTTGAAGATGTCCCTGGTCATTGCAGGGGGGTTGGACTGCATGACCTTTAATGGTCCGTTCCAACCTAAACTATGCTATGATACTGTGAAAACCAGAGATGAACGTTAGAAACATACCCTGTAGGATCATAATGGGAAATGTGATTAGAGAGAGTTTCAGCAATTCAGGATTAGATAAATTCCTCTAGTTTTAGCACTAAAAAATTACCAATTCCCTCCCAATTCACGTTTCTGCCCCCAAAATTAAGGTTCTCAACCTACATTAATCCAGTAATGCAAGCATCTAGCACTCGTATAGTACTTTTCATCTTCAAATCATTTTGCATTGTTATCAAGTTAGTTAACATATCAAAGTTAATGTCACAGACAATTTGAACATTTTTGAAATTTGAGTGAGAAATTGCCAAAATGAAGACTTAAATTATGAGATTCCTTATCATATTAAATGCATATACTTTCTATTCCCGAGTCATCATCTTTACCCTCCCAAAATGTCTTGGCACAAGCCCTACCAATCCTTTAATGAAAAATTTTCCTAGAAAATTCAACAGGACTTGGGCAACACATGAAACACAAAGGAGATCAGGACAGAATCCCAAGGTCATAAAAAAGTCTCTCAATTTGTTACCTGACTTGAGTGAAAAATTAAAAATTTCTTTTGTACAAAATATGGACTGGAAACCTTTCTCTGTTTTGGGTAATATTTTGCTATCCATTGTCTGCCAGTGTAAAATAATGCAGATTATTTCCTGATTCCACACAGTGAACTCTTAAGAACTGGATTTCACAGAATCATAGAATGGTTCGGGTTAGAAGGGACCTTAAAGATCACCGAGTTCCAACCCCCCTGCCACGGGAAGGGACACCTCCCACTAGACCAGGTTGCTTAAAGCCCCACCTACCCTGGCCTCGAACACCTCCGGGGATGGAGCATCCACAACTTCTCTGGTCAGCCTGTTCCAGCGCCTCACCACCCTCACATGGAAGAATTTCTTTCTAATATCTGATCTAAATCTCCCCTCTGTCAGTTTAAAAACATTACCCCTTGTCCTATCGCTACACTGCCTGATAAAAAGTCCCTCCCCATCTCTCCTGTAGGACCCCTTTACGTACTGGAAGGCTGCTATAATGTCTCTCACCCTGCCATCGTGTTCATGTGTTCCAAATAAAGAATATTTAAGCTAAATTTTCTCTCAGTATAACCAGCTTATAAAAAGCTTATCTGGGAAGCTAGTACATAGATAGCGTCAGTAGTGCTTTAACACCTAATGAAAACCACAGCATCAATGAAGTGTAGCAGATTTCTGACAGCAGCAAATGATATGCATTCTGTAAGAATTAGGGACATATTTTCTCAAAACATGACCTTTGTCTTTTTCTCTTTCACTCTTGAAAGATGTTAAAATGTCATCTCAAATTGTTCTTTATTTGCCTTATGGTTTTACTAAATCCTTTTAGAGAAATTAAACAGCCTACACACTGACTCATGACCAGATTTTTCATTTATTTTTTAACAGATGCCTAATGGTTTTAAATAAGGAGGACTGTTCCCTCTCTCAGCATAATTTTCCATATGTAAAAATTCTGTATTTTATAGGATATGCTTCTTATAGAATAAATCTCGCCCACCCTGAATTTAAAAAAACCCTGAAGCCTATAGTCTATGCAGTAATAAGATAAGATTTCAATGGGGGTTATAAACCCTGCATGCACTGATAAGTTCCAGCTTCTCACATGCATTTAACAGGAAAATTTACTAAAGATTCATTTGGATAAATTATTATATGTACTTTTTAAAAAACTGACTTCTTATTTACTATTTCCTTAAGTAATTTCATAGTAACTACAGACTCAACTACGCTTCTCCAAATAGACTTCAGTTTGTTGAAACAAATCAGGGTTAGAAGTAAGAATGCAACACAGAAAATATGCTACTAACATAAACTCCCATTGGTAATGAGAGCTTGATAGAAAGGGAACAGATTCAAGAAACAGAGGGTGTATCGATGAAAAAGTATCTTTTTGTTGTTGTTGTTACACAGTGTCTTCTAAATATATAGTGTGATGTGGAAGAGAGAGAAAACCGGGAGGGTTAAATTATCTATAGTCATTTTCCATATCAAGAAGGTTACAAAAGGACAGCTGGAGTAGATCTGTATTTCATTCAGTCCAGAGTCTGCAGAGACAGCCAAAATGTAAAACATCACCTTCATTAAGAATTCAGGGGCTTAAGAGACACGTTATTCTTAGCTTTCTTTTTTTTTTTAAATATGAATTTATAGATATTGCTAAAATGGTTTTATATTTACCAAATGTCATATATGATAAATGATACTGACATTTTTAATTTTTAATAATTTAATTTGCTACTCAGAGGCTTTAGGGAAAGTGAACATCTTAGATAATTTTGAAAACTTCACAAAAAAAAAAAATTCTTGAAACTCTTGTCTCAGAACAAAAGGTCTGTTTCTAAAAGAAAAGCAAATTTTACTATCTTAAATGAACTGTATAGTTTCCTGTATAAAAATAAATAAGTCTTGTCAGTCACAGCATTAGACTCAAAGGTATTATTTAAAACCATCTTGTCTCCTTCCACACAATGAAGCACTATTTGCAGTTCATTAATTTTGTGTAAATAACTCTGGCCTACCTTTACCAAGACACTTCGTAAAGTATTTCCTGTATTTCTTAAAACGACCGCTGGAAAAGAAACCACTCACTTGGCATTCAGAAACCTAAAAGTTTTCCCTGGACAGGAAATATGTCTTTGTTTCACAGTGCTCAAGGTTTTTGTCAGGAAAAACATGAACGTGTTTATGTGTCTCTTACTGGTACTGAAATATTTTTTTGGCACAAGGAGTCAAAACCCTTCCCACATCCCACTCACTTCATTGTATCTGTATAGCTCATTCCAGCTCTGTAGACCATGACGGCATCTTCTGGGTATTTGTGGGGATATATCCAGCCACACTTACTTTCAGGCTTAAACTGAGGAGCTGGGCCAATTCAATCATGTAAACATGATTGAACCAAACCTAAGAAATCACTTTCACCTAACACGAGTTACATCTCCTTTTGTCTTGCATTGTACACAGGCGCACAAACACACAACACCATGGTCTGCTGATCAACCAGAGCTCCTAACAGCCAAATAAATAATTGTGACATGCTGGATTGGGCCTCTGCCCTTGCCAGACAGGGATTTACATGAAGGAAATAAAAAAGAAAGCATACATGTATCACTTGCAGATGTTTTCCTGTTTCACACGCTGTGAGCACCAAAGAGAAGGGACGAATGTCAAGTGTAAACTACCAGGCATTAACCTCAGGGTGCTGCATTACTTCCCCAGGCAAGGATGACATATTGATGGGTACAAAGAACTGCAAGGCAGAAAGGATTTAAGACCAATCCCAGGCTTTTGAGGAGCACAGTTCCACCAGCCTTTATCAATGCATAATATATACGTAATATAAAATATATATGAACTGTTTCTCAAATGGCATTTTCATGTGTGGAATCAGTTTTCAGGAATCAGCTGGTGCCCGCACTGCAGCGCTCCCATGTATCTAAAAGTAAATACATCTTAAGGTCAAAGCGCGGCATGAACTATGGCATTTAAGTTACAAATGAGACACAAGGAGGAAAATAAAGTTGGTTCTTTAGTTATAATTGTGATCTATTTGGTATCAAGACCGTGCACGCATGCACACCCATGCATTTAAGGCATAAATTCCCCGGGTGCTCCAGTAGCTTGTCATCTAAAGGGATGAGCCAATGGATGGGTTTAAGACAAAGGATCAGATTGAAGCTTGATGATTGACTGAACTGTCATAACTAAGTGCTTGACTGATTGTTCAGGGGGGAATTTCAGACAGTTCTAGAGATTTCCTCAGGCAGCTCCTGCTGTGTCCAGCCCATGCTGTGTGCTTGAAGGTGGTATTCTCCTGGGTGGAGAGCTGGTCTCTCCGGACTCAATCTTGTGTGGTTCCTGCTTCAAGAAAGATCAAGTTAGGCACAGATAAGACATCTGTAAACAGCAAATATAAACTGTTCTTGCAGAAATGGTGTACTGTCTTTAACTGAGATAGAGTTAACTTTCATGTAGGACAGTCTTTTGTATCCCTTTAAGATATTAAATACATACAAAATTAAGGTATTAAATGCATACGTCTCCCAATCCAGCTGAAGATGCCACCTGTGCAACAGAGACTTGCTTTGCCATCTGGTCAGCTGCGAACTGTCCTGAATTTTCAAGAGATTTGATTGCCCATGCGAGTGTTACCCTGTGCCAAGATCTGGATAATGTTCTCTAACGAACAGTCTGCCATGATTTTATCTGAGGCATATTTGCATCAAAATTCCTGTCACTCCCAGAAGAATCCTACCTCTGTATTTTATACTTGGTCTCACAGTCCTGCCTTTTAAAATTTATAATTAATGGTGTGCCGCCTTCTGGAGTCACTAAAGTCAGACTATCTACAACTCTCAAATATAAGCTGATATGAGGCTCAGAAGCTGGGACTGCAATAATCCACCCAATCCAGTGAAAGAAGAAATACATAAATTAGGAAAAAGGTGACTGTGATGAGGCAGGTCTGAGATCAAGCAAGGATGACAAGTCAACAGGTCCAACCAGAGTCAGAATCAAGGATCCACCTGCAAAATAGCTCAAACCAAAAGGGAAGATTGAATTTAAAAGTGCTCCCAGAAGAAGTGGGGCAGGTCTCCACTGAGCTTGCTCACTGCTCAACAATGCAAGGGCTAACAGCCCACTACCACAGCGGCCCTAAGCCCACACACCCAAGCCCCAATGAGAGGTCATGTCCTCAGGGTCCTGACAACAACAATAAAACCCAAAAGGCAAATTAAAAGTTGTGAATGATCTAACCTTTCTAAACTTCTGCTTATATCATGAGTATTTTCTGATTAAGACAATTAAAAGGTATTTTATCTTATTTTCTTCCTCATCTACTTTCAAGCCATTACCAAAGGCAAAATAAATAATGATATTAATTATTCCTTGTGAAGCACATTCATTTACCAAGAATAATACTTGCCACCTTTTATAACTGATAATTTATTATCAGATCTCCTAGCAACCACAATTTTTTCTGTTATTCAGATGTTTGGAGGTTTGTTGTGAGGATGGCAAATAATAGGTGACCTGCTATTTCAGACAAGTGACTCCAGAGAGACAAGTCTATATTACTGGTCCTCCTTGCAGCAGTAACAAAAAATCCATTTGTGGTTTTAATATTTCTAATTCTGTCAAGTATTATTCCTTTGTCCTGCCTGTATAATTTCTACAAAAGGTAAAGGGAGGTTTTTTTATAAGTTCCATAGAAGGTTCTTCTTCCAAAATCCTGTAATTTAAACTAATTTATTCCCCAACTAATCACCAGTGACAAAGATCCTGCAATATAAAAATAGCTATTTTGGCTGAATGTCCAGGCAGGTTTTACAGTTTCTTTCACAAAGGAAAATCAAAACCAAACAAAATAAAGTGCTGAAAAAAATACAAATGTTAGAACATGCGTCATGTTAAAATACTGTAAATACTTCAGGTGTTTTAGCCAATACATTGTGATTACATATTGCTCTCATGACAAGGGCTAAGAATAGAATTTGCTTCATATGTTTATATATCTGTGACTTTTTGTTTAACTGGTACTTAAACTGCTTGCTTTTCAAAAAAATGGGGTTCAATGAGAATATTCTTTATGTGCTGAATGCACCACACTAGATATATGTGTGTAAAAACCATTATTTCAGATTTATGGACTATAATACCTTACAATATATAACCCTATGTATTAATTTCTTATGTGTTTAAGAGACGTAAAAAGCAAATGATCAGTGGTAATGTGCAACACTGGGCTTTTGCCTCTGTGTGCAAATAGTAGTGTTTATCTAGCCTGCAAGGAGCCCAGGTTGTTGATGTTTCTCATTGACCTTTTTTTCATTACCTGTTTAGTCATCCCTTGGACTTTGACAATCACGTCCCCTGTGCAGGTGCCTGGTGCCACTGCCATACCCAGGGAACATGGAGAGCTACTTGTACCCATCCTCTGGAGGGTCACCTGCTGCTGGATTGCAGGAAGGCAGGACAGTTATTTAGTTATTTTTTTACTTATTTAGTTATTTTTTAGTTGTGGAAGATCTACAAAGAGTAGGTTAAAATGGTGGGCAATCACCAAGCCCAGTCTGTTTTCTACAATGTACTTTCCCTGCAATTCCACTTCCTTTCTTTTCTCCACCCAAAGCTAACAAATCTACTACCCAAAGAAAAAAGCAACCATGCCAGTCCAGGTGTACTCAGAGTTTTTGTGTAGCTACAGTTGTTTGTACCCAAATTTTGTAGGTCATTCAGCATGTGTGATGGAGTTTTTATAGGACCCCATCTCCCAAGAAGCCACATTTTCAAGAGGTCTCCGAACACGTGAAAACTTGAACCTAGCTGTGATTATGGACGACTTCTCATAGTCTCTCTCTCCATTTCTTCTACATCTGGAAAACTGTGGTATGTCTTTGCTCTTCCTCACCTTTTTTTTAAATAACATAATTTCCTTCTAGGTTGGAAAAGGGATGAGACGACAGCGCTCAAGAGACTCTGTTGTGCTTGTGGCCTGCAACAAGAATAATAGTTTCATAGAATTATAGAACAGTTAGAGCTGGAGGGGACCTTAAAGATCATTTAGATTGGACCCTAAAGGTTTCAACTCCCCTGTCATGGACAAGGACACCTACCACTAGATCAGGTTGCTCAAAGCCCCATCCAACCAGGCCTTGAAGACCACAAGGGATGAGGCATCCACAACTTTGCTGGGCAGCCTGTTCCAGTGCCTCACCACCCCTCATAGTGAAAAATTACTTCCTCATATCTAATATAAATCTAGCCTCTTTCATTTATATCTCAATACTTTCCATATTGATTAAAACACAGACATCTCCACTCTTTTAATATTGTAAAAATGTACAGCCAATTTCCATTTAAGGTAGAAATCAACAAGGATCCCCATGCTCAGTGATTCACCAAAATTCCCCTTTCCCATAAAAAGTTCATAACATAGACCTAAGGAATAAGAAAAGTCTGAGAAATAGATTATCTATCCTTTGCCTTCTCCACGCTTCTGTGCCTTATCCTACACAAGGCACTAATAAGTGAACGATTTCAGGAATTATTTCCAAAAGCCAGTACTGCTAGAGAGGGTGCTACAAAAAAAGCAGCACTCAAATGTTCAAAACGTTCCCTGCGCATCTCTCTCTCTGAAGTTATGCAATAAGCACCATCCTGTGGACAACATAAAACCTGAAGGAGAAGTGCTGGGATTAAAATCCACTTGATTACACCAGGTCATTTATATTTCATTCTCCAGCTAGGCTCCTGTTTGCAGGGGTGGAATGAATATTAGGAATAACAGTCTAAATGACTTTTCAGCAACATCTATGTCTAATGAAGGCTTAGAAATTCCCCTCCATGGGGGCAGCTGAAGGAGATCATACAGCTTCAGAGGTGAGGACAGCCTGTGTTTGGATGGCAAAGCAGTCCTTATGCAAGCACATAAAAGTGAAATTCTCTGTCCAGCTGGGCTTCTTGCTTCTTATGTATTGCTAAGGTGTCTGTGGACAATCACCATCTTGTCTGCAAACAAAGCCCAGACTTTTGAAACATTTTTAAAAGCTTATTCAGAGCAATGTTGAGAAGTCAATAGGATCCCCTGCTGCATTTCAACTCTGTCAAACTGGCACAGAGGATGGCATTCAAAATTGCTCAGCACAAGGAGCAACAGGCAGAGCATTGAATTAAAATGGTGGGTGGGAAGTAAAATAAGGAGAAAAAAATTGTTAAATGGAGAAAGAAAGTAAAAAAGAAACAAAAAGAAAACAAAAGTAAAAGGAGAAACAAAAGTAAAAAAATAAGAGAAAGAAATGCTGTCGAGATGAGCAAGACTACTTGCTACAGCTTTCATTACATTATCTGCTGTCTTAAACCTTATTTATAGTGAAGGAAATTTTAATTCAACTGGGAGGAATACAGAGGAAGGCTGTGCAGCTCTACTTCTTACGATATTAATCATTATCTAATTTGAATATTTTCCTGGACAGAAAGAGGTCCCCTTTTGGCTATACTGGCAAACTTTTTTTGCATGCCAGCAAAAGATGGGCACTGATCAGAAAGCATGTAATGAGATTTCAGAATGCTTCACAGCCTTCAATAAGAAATACTCTGCCAATGCAGTTCACAAATCACAAACCAGGCTACAAAACTGTGAGGTTAGCTAAGAGTTTATGAGATATAGACCTGAGAGATTTTGTATTTGCCTGCGGGTTGGAAATATTTAAGTTTATATTCCTGCATGGGAGGGAATATCCTTACTTTCTACTTAGTGCTGGTGAGACACATCTGGAGCTCCATGTCCAGAGCTGGGCTTCCCAGTACAAGAGAGAGACAGGTACAATGAAATGGCATAGGGCCATGAAGAGGATTCAGGGCTTGGAGTGCCTGTCATGTAAGGAAAGAATGAAAGAGATGGGACTTTTCAGCCTGAAGAAGAGATGGGTCAAGATAATCTTATCAATGTGTAGAAATTTTTTACACATTAGTATTTAGTCACTAAATTAAATGAAGAGCTAGATTAAGTTTGTTTGGCTATTTTCTCTTTGCTTGTTTTAAATCTGAATGCTCTTTAAAGCAGAAGAAGCGGTATTATAATTGCATTTAACTGCAGTTTAAGCCAAGTAGGAGTTGCAGGGCTGCAGGATGTACAAGTTACACAGCAGCACATACTTTGTGAGAAATCCTGTGGGAGATCCTCCTTCCATCTTCAATGCAAAACAAATTTTACAGTATCATGGTGAAGTACTGCAGTTTTGTAATGGCTAAAAATTGAGATAGCTGTTATATAGCACAGCCAAGGATACAAAGGTTAACCCAACGTAAGTGCAAGTGTAGCAATCTGATTCTCCTTCTACTTATACCAGTTTTAAGCAAGTATGACTGATGTTTCCGGTAGAGTTATTTCTCAGTTAGTGAAGGTGAAGACTTCCTATCTTCATTGTCCCACTAAACATAGCACCAGATTGTAAAGGTAGGGAAAGCAAGAGACAGCTCTTGGTTCGGCTTGCTTTGATTATAATCAAGGATCACTGTAATCCCAGCCTTGTATTTCCACAAGATAGTGTAGGAATGGCTAATCAGGCTATTGCTTTGCAAGGTGGGATAGTTGAATATCACATGTGCCTTCATGCCAAAACCCCAAATGCTTTCCCAGCTTCTGCAGACTGAATCCTGGAAACAAACAGAAAATAGCAAACCGCACTTGTGAGTGTAAATTCGGGGGTCACAGGGCTCCTAAGTAATCCCACTGTGCCCTCAGTTTTGACATCTGTTTATCAACACTCTGCCTTAAGTTTTACTGAAATGCATTATTAGCATGCATATAGCCAGTGTGACAAATCAACTTCAACACACAACCAGGTACTCCCCAGAGGAAGGTAGATGTTAAAATAAGCTACTCATGTCTTTAACCACAGCATCACACGAAGGAAGTAATTTTGAGGAAGCTAATGCAATTTTGTTTAAACAATAAAAAAGCGTGTCTCATCAGACACTTCACTTTCACTGGTACTTCAAATGACTTTTTAGGACAGGTTTTACTGATTCTTCCTAGTATCTTTATTGAAATAAGATCTTGCTAGCTGCTTTTTCCTCACAATTTACATTTTGTAAGTTAATTCAGTATATTGTTTTCTGTTGATAGAGAATATGATCTTAATTTTACAAGGACAATTGGAAGTTTAGCACAATTTTAAATAGGGTAGAAGGCGTTAGAACCTGTAATTTCCCCTGGACTTCAGTATTTTCTGCAATCAGTCAACAAACTGTACAATTACCTCATTACTGACACTTGTTATCCACCATTCCTTTAATAATGTCTCTTCTATTTTTAGAATTCATTGGGAAATGGGAGGGAAACAGACTGGATTTTTATATTTATGATCTCCAAAGGCAAAAGAAAGTAAAATCAGTTCAGATAAAATAAGAACTTTACGGAATTCTTAACCAAAACTTAAGAGATTTTAGCTGGATCTAGGAAAATTGAGAGGTCGTCTGTGCTATCACTAATGAGAATCAATCTCAATGTGAAGGTCAGGCATAGAAAGAGTTTCATGATGGATTGTTTGAATTGAGCCCATTATGTGGAAGTTATTAAAAATGTGTGTGGCTGGCTGAAAAGAGAAAAAGAAAGAAATTAGTGGAGTCAGAAACCAGGAAGGAAACAGGGCAGGATATAGAGACAGCAGGAAGCTGGAAGCTTCAGCTGTAACAATGCAAGTAGATAGGAGTGAGCAGTGGTGAAGGGTTTGACATGAAGATGTCATGCACACTGAGGTGTACTGGAAGGAAAGAGACTGTGAACATCTGGATCCAGAAGTGGGAAAGGTAATAAGAAGATTTGCAAAAGATGCAAAAAGATAGTCCAGTTAAGTGGAGGTAGAAGCAAAGATCAGATGTGAATTTGTCACACTCTCAAAAGCACAATACTGTAGTTGACATCAAAATCTAATCTTATGTATCCTGAGACAGAACTAGCAGAATTGTCTTAATGTCATTTGGCTGCCGGAGAGAAGATTAGATGCCATCCTCCGTCCAACTCTTGTACAACATATGCCTATAGAAAATAAAGGTATTTGGAAATTAAGGACAAGTTCCATGGGGAAAAGAGGCAATCAATGTGTAGTCTGCCTAACGGGGCTGCAAAATTATACATGACAACTAACAAGGAGCATGCCAGTCACACCAGAAAATAGTTCAGAAAGATCACTTGTAAGGTTGAACAGATCAAGACATGGCAAGAACATGCCAGATGCACAACTAGACATACTGCCTGGAGCGTGCATATGTGTGTGTCTGTCTGCAAGTTTGCACAGTGCTTATGCATCCTTTGCAAAGCTGACACTTAGCACATATACCACACATGAAGAAAGCCATAGCCATTTTGGTTTTAAGATGGCAAAAAGGTAAATACCACTTACTTCTGGAGAAGCAAAAGAATCTATATTGTTGCTTGCCAGCCTGCCTGAAAAAAAGGCAAGGATTCATGGCTAGGTTTGTGAGTTAGGCGGGGAGACAGATTTGGTGGTGGGGTAACAATATGCAAAGACTTTTGTAGACATGTCTAGCTCATGTCTGTTGCAGATAAGATCTATGTCAAATACAGATTTTAAAGCCAAGTTGAGCAGCTTTTGTGCTTCTGCAAGAATAAGGCAGAAGTAGGCAACTAACTAGGAAAATTGCTAAGGAATATATTAGCTGAAGTCAATTGATCTATTCCAAGTAATGCCTCTATGGAAAGAGGCATGTATAAATATAAACACTTGTGGTATGCAGCAACAATTATTTTGTTGACTGGTTTATTTCCTTCCCTCATAGGCAGGACCTTTCTTGCATGTGGACAGGTCAGTGTATACTCCAGGATCTTCTCACATTCTCCCACCCTCCCATAGCTATGGGTTTTTCTCTGATCACCTGTTTCTGGGGTTCTCTGCAACTCCCCTTAGTTCCTACTAACCTGCCAGGAGGCCTGTAAGATGCCTTTCTCTGTTGCAAGCCACAAGTTTGCTATAATCCTCATTCATTTCTCCAGAAGTGTCAGAGGCACCTGTTGAATTTCCAGGCCCTCATTCCCCTGTGGTTATCCATTTGGTCTCCCTCCCACCATGCTTTTTTCTTCCCTGTCCCCCCACTCTCCCCCCCCCCCCCTGAAAATGAGTCAGTTCCAATGCAAAAATCTCATTTCTCTTCATGAAAGCTTGAGTCAGTAACCACCCTGCCCCCACAGTAGGGAAGTAAGATCTGGTTGTAATTAGTGGCAGCATAATTACAGGAATATGTACTTATTCCCCAGCCGAGATAAATTCCTCTGTTGCTTACTGTAGCTGTTAGAAATTAAAGACTGTTCCACAACATCTGTATCTACAGGTTGAAGAACATTTGCTTATATTACCAGGTCTTGCAGTTTAGGCTGGGTTGGCCAATGACAAGATGACAGATATTCTCCCCCACCTCTCACTCCAAGGACAGGAAGAAGAGAGAGAAAAAGATTTATGAGGTTAGAAAAAGCTAAACTACTTTAATGAGATAGTGATAATAAAAAGGAAATAATGAAAAAGATACAATGTATACAAATATATACAAAACCACATAAAGCTCCCAGGGAGGTGTCACCAGCAGGTACTGGGAGAGTTCAAGACTGGACTCAGTGACAGATGGGAACTGGATTCCAGAACACTCTGATCAGGATAAAGGTATACAAAGTCTTAGGGTCCTCCTCAGACAGCAGTCATTGAAGAAAGAGGGCCATTGAAGAAGCTAAGCCACTGAAGAAAAGCCAACCTGACTCCTTTGATCCCTCAGCTTTTATACTGAGCATGGAGCAGATGGGATGGAATACCGTATTGGTCAGTTTGGGTCACCTGAGTGACCACTTTGGGTCACTCTTCCCCACAGAAGTAACCTCTCCATGGGGTAAACAACCGAGTCAGCTAACCCCGGTTGCCACAGACACAGATATAAGCAAAAGTCTCTCTCACTGGACAGAAAGTTAGCTCTGCTCTACCCCAAACCATGACACCAAGCTAAAACCACAGTACAAAGGAAGAAATTTGAGCTGGGCTCCTGTTTTGTCAGAAAATCAAAGTTTGTCATAAGCATCCTATGATGGCCTCAAGTCACTCTTTCACCCAGGGTACAGTTTCATATCCAGCACCATTTCATTAACAAATAAAGACACTTATCATTTTTTTATACTCAAACACCAATGAAAACTCCAAATTTTAGAAGATGGAACTGGAACTGGGTAAGCCTGAGCTTTCACACTTCTTCCTACTATGAGATCTATCCTTATGCTGTCTTGACTGTGGACTTTAATCAGTAATAACCTCTACAACCATTATTATAATAGTCTGTAATCTTTTATTCAAAATGTAGTTAAACATAAGAATTATCTTGTATTTTAAATAATTTGTTTATTTGTGATGTAATGGTGATTTATACACAATAAACATCTCTCAATATAACACTTGAATGAGTGTCTGATAATTGGGAAGATGAACCCAATATCTTCATGCTTTTTCTGAGGTCTTTCACAGTTATCACCTTATATTACTTTATGTCACTGGTCAATCATGTTGTAAGCCTATAGTACCATAGAGAAATATTATCCTTTAAGAAATTAATAAATAAGTAAAATCTTAATTTTCCAAGAATTAAGAAACTCAGTCAGAGTGGGATGATCAGCTGGATCTTTTATGCAAATCTGATTAAATGGACAGTGGGGGGTTGTTGGTGATTTTGTTCTCTTTGAAAAAATGAGCGATTAATGCTCAGTTGCTTCTTTATAGCACCCCATAGTCACCACACCCCTCCCACCCCCAATATATGTATATCCTCATATACTTTTCCAACATTGATTTTTCATATTTTCCTTTCTTTAATTTAGTTGCTATGGAAATCTTCCCCCACAGTGTCTTCATTGACTCAAAAGTGCTGAAATCCTTTGAATATGCAGCATTCTTATGTGTCTTCAGGACAGTTTGAAATAATGCTAAACAAAAGCAAGTGAAAATTGGGTTTATAAAGAAATCCTCTCTGCTCTTCAGGACCTGAGGAAGCTAGCTCCTTTCATAGTTTGCATGTTTATTTTAGCAAAAGATAAATAAGCACTGTGTATATAACCCTTCTCATGTGAAAGTTTCCCAAGGAGTTTAACAAATGACACAAAATCTGCAAATATTACTCATCAAGGTGCCTCTGGAGAGCAATTGATAACATCTCTGTGACATCAGCTTATTACTATTTGTCTCTCAAGGAAATGAAAAATAAAATTTCAAAATTCAGCATCTAATTCCTGTTGCTGTATTTGGATAGGACTTGAAAAACTCCCTGAATGTCCTGCAAAGGATTGTGCAACTCCTGAAGGGTGCAAAAGGAAATGCAAGGGATTCCCATCTCTCGGGAGATGCAGTGTCTCCTTCAGTCTTCACTCTACCATCCTGACACAACAGGAGTCTTAACAGTCCTGATTTTGTCCCGCTGACATGAGCAAAGGAGATCAGTGGAGTTTTATCCCTCAAAGTACTATGACTTCAGTATAAAAAATTAAATAAAAGAAGAGACATTTCTGGTAGGTCTTGGAAGAGGTCTTAAGGGAAAATTCAGTAAAAAACATCAGAAAACCTTACTTCAAATAAAATGGATTCTTTTCCATCTAGAACTTAGTGATCAGTTCATCAATTACCACTATAAAGACCTTTTCCAAAAGTCTTTCACTTGCTTATTATGTTACATTCTCTTTCTTTTCTCCTTTGGTCACAGCATCTTTTACCAGAATGCCTTTAACTACAGAAATGCTAAATTTATAAGGGCCTTGAAGATTTTATCATTCATGCAATCCGAGAAGCCATTACTTCAGTCCCCATTGTAGCACTTTCTTGTGCCTCCCATCTGTTTTGTGTCTTTTTTGGATTGAGGATCTGACATATCACATAGCTGGGCACTCACCTTCACCAAAACAAACAAACAAACAAAAAGAATTATGACATAATTGTTATAAAACATTGGAAAAGACTGCTCAGGGAAGTGATAGAGTCACCATCCCACCATCCCTGGAGTTATGTAAAAGACAGGTAGTTGTCATGCCTAGAGACATGATTTAGTGATAGTTTTGGCAGTGTTAGGTTGATGGTTGGACTCCATGAAAGGAGTCCCTCTGAAAGGTCCCTTCCAACCTAGAGGATTCTATGATTCTGTGATTCTATGATAACATAACATATAAGTAAACCAACCCACCTGAATATGTTCTGCATGAAAATGCCAGGAAAAATGCTTCAAAAATGAATGTCTTGAACTTGGTTTAACAAGTCCTGCCATTTTCAATTCATTCAATGGAAGTCTTTCTGTATCATTCCATTTGTGCTCCTGAATGTCAACTTCAGCTTGTATTGAACCCTTTACCTATGCCAACTTCTGGATCTCTCCCGTTAGTACCATACACATAGCTATTATGATAACAATGAAATGGACAATCATCCTTGATGATGTCATCAAATATGGCACTAATGAGGTAAACAGTAGCTGAGGATGCAGTCCATAAGTTTCCTAAATTCTTTTTTTCTTTAATAATGAGAGGACAGAATAATTCAGTGCAAATGGAATGAACAGTGTTCTGTGTCTGTTACACTCATTTTAGTATGTCCTTGATCATTTTGAACTAATCTGCGGATAATTCAAGCCCCTTTACCAATTTAAGCAGCATATACAGAGATGCACTATAGAGCAAGGCAGTTAATATCTCTTTCTACATATTTCATCACAATCATGCCTGGAACATGGCATTCAGTTCTGGGTATTCCTGGAGTGCTCTGTGGCCCAGTGATGAGCTATTAAGAGGCAGAAGTCATCTTTGGAGGAGAAAATAGGTGAATTTAGGCATGTTCTGAATGACCTTTTATCCAATATTATTTCTCTTCCTTTATAGTATTCCAGTAAAGAGCAGATTCAGTTACCGGGGAGGTGGCCAGATGGATCGCAACTACAAACCACCTTTCTCAGTAATGTGTTAAAAATGAGGTGGCAACCAGTAGAAGACAGACACTACCTTACTTTATTAAAGACCTGCATTCTAGATACTCTAAATACAATATTTACATATGAAATAACTTTCTTGCTAATTAAAGCAAGTTTTCTTTCTTCTGTTCTTTTCACACGTTTCCGGAATGATGAGCACTAACAGCCTTTACAGAAGGATGGTCATTACTTCCATATATCTGAACGTGAAATACGGAAAAGTTTCATTGATCTTAAAAAGAAGGTTTCAAAGAAAGACAACTGAATTCCCTTGCCTCTGATAAGACCTTATCCTGCTTTTCTGAAGTGAAGAGAGTTTTTCTGAAACCCTAATGGGAGCAGGGTCTGCCCTTTAGGAAACATTGGTAAATTCAGTCAAAGTTAGAAAACATCAGAGTTTATTATTGCAAAACGCAGACATTTTCTTATCATGAACCAGCACCATTTTCCTTCCTCTTTCATAGAATTTCTTTGCAAGCAGAACATTCAATTTAGCTTTTCAATCCATGAGCAACTAAGTACTGTACTGCCAATTCTCAATGGGATAGTTCAGAATTGGTGATTGACTACATTGCTATAATTTTAAAAAGATTAATTCACTGGTGACCTAAATACCTACACAGCTGCAAATTGAAAAATGTTCCTAGGCAACAAGAACCTATTGACAAAATGAAAATTCCTCCTTCAGAAATGGTTACCTGTAGCAAAGCAGCAAAGAATATTTATCAGATTTGAAGGAGGGTAAGAAAAACATGATCAAGAAACACCCTTAACTTTTCAAAAATCATTATGTATGTTCATACGGTTCTGGGTTGGTATTTTTTCTCAGGGATGGGAGACCTCCAGGAAAATCCAAAAGAGAAGTTTTGCCACATGTGATTAAGAAAAAAAAAAACATCGCATCAGGAGGGCAGAGTTGCTTTGGGTGATAGGTCGAAGTGCTGTCATGTCTGAAATGTTGTTCTCCTCACAGAGGACTACTGACCCCTTGAGTTATTTAAGATCACACAGTAGATTCTCAAGGGCAGATATGTATAACCTTCATAGTTCTTGTACAGAATGTACAGCTCTTGAATGTTACAGTCCCTAGCATAAACATGTCAGTAGCTAACTGAACACTTCCTGTGCAAGGTCATGGAAGCATCACTCGAGGACTGAAGTAGCCTGGAAAACATGCTGGTCTATAGTAGTAAACTCTTAGTATGTTTTCTTGGCACAACGCAGAAATCATAATTTGCACAGAGCATCTTCAGCAGGCATTCAGCACACAGCACCCTATTTTGATTGTCCTTTCCTTCCCAAAGGCCAAGGGATATTCTAAGAGACATCTAATATGCTTTCAAACTGTTTGCAAAACTGAAAATACTGAAAATCCTGAACTGTAAGTGAATCGAAGATCACTGAAAGACAGTCACAGACTGGTTTGGGTTGTTTTTTTTAGAACTATAGCTGTGTTTCCACATCTGAGTATTAGGACTGGTCATTTTGAACTTCAAAAGGTCTGGGCTTTTGTCTATTAAATGAAAGTGTTAATTCTCTTTTTCTTAAATGAAAAGACAAAATATAATTACACAGAAAGGAGACACAGCAGAGTAGAGGCATTTTTACCAGATTGCCTTAAAGAAGTAAAACTACGACTTGCACTCAGAATAGACTTGTACA
>VXAK01021301.1:23706-64416 GCA_013399435.1 Arenaria interpres | reverse complement strand
AATATTAAACTATTAAAAAGCATAATTTAAACAGTAAAGTACTTAGTTGGTTAATGCTAATAACCAACTATAATTCCAGTAATAATTATATAATTATTAGCATTTTATATTTTTGAACTGTTTCCAAGTGTGTTGGGATTTTCAGCAAAGACACAAAAAGCTTAGCACTCGAAAGAACCTTTACAAGTCAGAGTTAAGATGAACTGGTGAGGTTTCACGAAGAAATCTGCACCACTGATGCTCATACTACACATGTTCTTTACAAAGGGAATGTCAGTCATCAATGAGTCTACTCTTCTTAACGATTAACGATTGAGGGAGCTGGGACTTTTTAGTTTGAGGAAGAGGAGACTGGGGGTGACCTCATCACTCTCTACGACTACTTGAAAGGGCATTGTAGGGAGGCTGGTTGCTGGTCTCTTCTCACAAGCAATTAGCGATAGAACAAGGGGGAGTGGATTCAAGCTGCAACAGGGTAGATTTAGACTGGACATTAGGAAGAAATTCTTCACAGAAAGAGTGGTCAGACACTGGAATAGGCTGCCCAGGGAGGTGGTTGAGTCACCATCCTTAGATGAGTTTAAGAGTCGTTTAGATGTGGTGATGGGGGATTTGGTGTAGGGAAGAACTTTGTAGAGTAGGGTAGATGGTTGGACTCAATGATCCCAAGGGTCTCTTCCAACCTGAATGATTCTATTGATTCAATGATTCTATGATTCTCTCTCTACGTGAAGTATGCACATTTGCATGCAAGAAAATTCACAGTATGTGTAAGGATGAAAGAGCTGATAGTGCTAAACAAAAACAATTCAGTAGAAAGACCATTTTAGTAATTTAAAATAAACTCTTGTGCCATTATAAACAAACTCTAAACTGATATAAAACAACCTGTCAACTCAGGCAAGAGGGAACTACTTTTACAATCTGCATACAGTATCTTCATGGAACATTATGTTCAATAATGTTGTTTTTATATAATGCATTGGGCTAGATGGGTATTATTATATAGTATGAACATCAAAAGTACATTAAGGCTTCACACTTTGGTGCCATTCAGGCATGCACACTTTTGCCTTTGTGGAGGACAGATGCAGGAAATAGGTGCGGCTGGAGTATTTTCCTGACAAAGGAACACCAGTTGAGGCAAACCTGTTGTTCAGAGAAAAAAAAATAAATAGAAAAGAAACAAAACTTTTTGAATCCGTATGGAAAAGCTTTCAAGACAAAATCAGAAATGCAGAGAAAACTCAAACTCTCATGACTAGACAAAAATCTTCAAATTTCTTTCAATCCTCTCTCGTTCCAACATATTGTATTTAATCCTGCACAACCTTGCTTTGCTGAGATTTGTGTATTATATAGTATATTACAGTCTGAATTGTCAACTACTGTCATCAGCTAAAAAGAGTTGGATTCCCGCAGCGTAATTTGTGTAAACTGGCAAAGAAATTCATATGGCCTAGTTAACTGTTTGCATACCCCGCAGTGCAAATTTACATAATAACTATGACATGGTCACAATTAACAGCTTTGCACATTTTAAGTACCACTGCAATAGCTGAAAGGTAGTCACTACAGAAAAGGATGAAGTGTTATATTAAAAATTACTATTTGTCTAGTATCTGTGTAATTTTGAATCTCATTTACAGTAAAAATTTTTTTAAAACTTGGTTTTCAGTCTTTCAACTTGATTTATTTTTCCTCCTTTCACAAGCTCCCAAAATATTAATCAGATCAGAAAGAAGTCTTTCATGATACTTCCTTCAGAACCAAAAGGTCAAGGAAAAATACTGAACAGATTTTTTTGTAAATTATTCATAAGTTTTGCATGCCTTACAAGCTTTTTAAGAAGTAGCTAGTTTCCGGTATGATAAATGCCATGTCTCATGTAAAATGCTTTCAAATTAATTAAAACCCAATGTGACCCTTCTCTTTCTGAAATTCAGTCACCATTACAGCTAAGTTTCCTTGAGCAACCCTGAGTACTGTAATGTGGAAAAAATAATTAAAATCTTACAATTATCACAAAAATCCCGAGACTTCCAACATACATGTTACTCTGTAGACAATAAAAATTTTTTCAAGAACACAAAGAGCTTAGAATAACTGATGTAGAAGTGATTTAACGATGATGTGGGTGACATACACACATCTAGATGAGTGTCTTGTCCACAAGGTGATGGAGCTCTCATAACTTTTACAGATTCTAGTCTTTCAGAAGAGAGAAAAGAGAAGTCTGTACAGTCATTGTTTTAATTTAACAATGAAAGACTGGGATCCAATAATGGTGTCAAGATCGTTTAAGTATTTACACGAAGGACTGCAAGTCCACCAGGAGAATGGAAGATACATAATGTAATGCAATCAATATCAGAACAGAAATTATTGCAGATTGCTGTGAGGTTTCTCGGTCTTCCCTGGACTTAAAACTCTTTTCCATATGAAACAGAAGCCAGAATAGATTCATTCTGTTAGAGTACTTTTTCTTTTACCACCCATTTAACAAAATGTTTATAATTAAGCTAGGTATAAACTAAGTGACTCAAATTGTAAGTAATTTAAATTCTTAGTTAAGGCTTTCAACTAATACAAATAAACAAAACAGAAAGAGACTGCTTAATCTGCTTTTTTGGTGCTCCACAGTGTGACAGAATACAGGATTTTGTTATAGAATGATGGTATACCTGTGTTACTGTGTTCAATTGTTCATGAGGTGATGAGATGTAGTCTTTGATTTATCATGTAACAGTTTTCCCAGAACAGAATAACAGAATCACACAACATGAAAGTTGGAAGGGACCTGTGGAGATCATCTAGTCCTATTCCCTGCTCAAAACAGGGCTAACTTTGACATCAGAATTGGTTACTTGTTGGAAAAAAAGTTGCAACCATACATTATCAGGAATTTATTTTCTTCAGTAGCCTTAGTGTGTCTGAATAGTCCTGCTCAACTTTGACAGTCTAGAGTCTCTGTGGCAGCCTTATATGCAATTTAAAAAGACATGTATGGATTTTTTTCAAGTTCTTAAATACTGCTTGGATTCCTCTACTGTGTCATTATATTTAGCCTATTGGAGTTTTGATCCTTTTTACTTCATTTGATACAACTCACATGTTTTTATGAATACCTTCCTGCTTCTAACAACTCTTGCCCTGCTTTTTATCTATATTGATTTAGCCATGTATTTTAGATATGTATTTACCCTGAGCATGTGATATGATGTTTTGCAATAGTAACATGCAAAAACTCTTTTCCTTTACCCAGGCTGATTCCATTTTACATAGTGCTCTTTTTTTAAGTTAAGAACAATGTCTAAGATTCTTCTGCTCTCGTTACTCCATCAAATATACTCTAACATCAACATGGCCAATGTTACAATATACTCCTTGACAACAACATGAAAGAGACATTGTGCACTGCTCAGAATAAAGTCAGGAAATTACTCTGCTTCCTGAAAAACTGATCCTAAAACCAGTCATTTATGTGATCTAAAAATTTGGTCTGAATGTTGGACCCAATTACGACATTTATACTAAAAAGGTAAAAAAAAATATTACCGTTTCCTCTCATAGTGTTTCTGATCCACTACAGCAAATCACAGTCAGTGTAATCACTCTGGTCAGGTCACTGGTAATATAGTCTTTAATATTATCTATCATATTTATACTACTACTACTATTATGTTTAGATTGCACATTTCAGTCCATGAGCATGCTGATATAACTGCTGAGTTGTTGATGTAACTGCTTTATCAATTTGTCTTATACAGTAGACTTCTGTTAACACATGCCACCACTTACATGTCCTATTCTGTCTTTCCCATATGTTTTTAACTTGATGTTACCCACTAACTGTTTTCCTTCTGTTATATTTTCAACATGATTATTCAGGTTCATTTAGTTTATCTTCCTTAAAGCTTTAATTTTCCTATCTTATTTTGAGGCTACAGAAACATGTATAACTTTCCTTTATTTCCCAGTCTTCTACCTCCAATTTAAGTGACATTTTGTTTGTTTACTATCGCCTACTGCCAGGTTCTTTTTATCCTGTAGCTGGGGTTGTGTATTTTTTATGACTTCCCTCTTCATTTGTTCCAATTGTACTCCTCTGCACTATTCAACCTTAAGTTTAAAAAGCTCTGATATTTTTAAAGTGTCAGGTGCCTGGTTCTATTTCTGTTAAAATGAAGATGTCAGTCCTATTACTGGTTCCCTCTAGTTCAAAAATATCCCCAGCTCCTAATGAATTAGAGCCCCTTTCCTTACTCATGTTCTTTTCACATGGTCTTGCATAAAATCGTGTAAAATACTTCAAAGATTGCTACCATGGATGTCCTCATCTTCAGTTACCCATGCCTAATCCCTGGAGGTGTTCAAGGCCAGGCTGGATGGGGCTTTGAGCAACCCGGTCTAGTGGAAGATGTCCCTGCCTGCGGCAGAGGGGTTGGAACTCGATGATCTTTAAGATCCCTTCCAACCCAAAGCATTCTATGATCTTTCAGTCTAAGCTTTGCCTTCAGAACCTCTTTGCTAGTTTTCTAGACTCTCAGTAGCTTTCGTGGTTCCCTCAATTTCAAGGACGCAGACTTGCACTCTCTCCTGGGTCTAGTTGACTGAATTAGCAATTTTCCACAAAATGCTGCTGCCTTCCTTTACCTATAAAGTTTCCCAAATACTGATATTAGGAATATATTATCACTAATGTTAGCCAACTTAAATCCAAGTTACTTGCTGAACAGCAGGTCCAACTACTTCTGAATACAGCTTCCCCTGCCTTGCATAGACTGATCGAATTACTGGTGCTATAACTTCTATAACTATTTGGAGTCAAGAAATGTGCTGCTTGCTTCCACATTTGTTAAAATTCTAGATATATGGCTCCTGCAGATCTGAAGTCCAGCTGCAGTAGCTGGATTTTGTAAGAAAGGAAGTAAAAAAGATGAATTATCCAGCTATGTACAGAGCAGAGTTTAAAACCTGGTTCTGTTGAAGTCACAGAGGGATATTTTATTCCCATCACTTGACTAAGATTCCATGCTTAATGAGAAGTTCTGCCTCCAGCATAAAAATACATTATATTTCCTCAAGCTGCAGAAGTATTCATTCTACTTAAATGTTACTAACATATATACAGATGAGAGAATGGTGATTTCCAGTTCAGTCTACCTTCACTGTCCTAAAATTTTCTCTCATTCCTCCCCTTCAGCTTCAGGACTGTACTAATGAAGTTTATCCTCTATCCCAAGAGGCTGCTTAGTTTAACTACCATATTTGATTATATTCTTAACAAAGTTGCCTTTTTCTGGTGATGCAAATCGTTTCAGTAATATGTGTTAAGCCTTGCAGGAGTCCTTAGTGTAACTTCTACTTCCTCTTAAATGGAGGAGGAGGAATCCAGGGATCTACACTTGTTCAATTCCCCACTACAGAACACGCTATACACTAGCACTACCTCCCAGTTGGGAATTCTCTACTTGTGCAGCTTGCAGAGATTTATGCTCTTTTGCAACTTCTCTGCTACTCCCTGATTCCTTTTAATAATATTTTATTATATTTTTAGCTTATAGTTCACCCACCTGAAAGAAGGTCAAGCTAGATGTCATCAGTGGAGCAAACTTTAGAACACTGAAATTAAGAATTCTTGTCTTAAAGTATTTGCTTAGGATGGGAGAAACCCAAGGGACCCTTGAGCCCTTGAGACAAGGGGAGTCAAATTCAGGATATTAGTCAAGGCCAGATCCTAAAAAGCTCCTCAGCTCAGGATCCAGCAATAGCTCAACTGCAAGTGTGAATTCCAGTGAACTCTCAAGCTTGAAACTGCTTTCAGATTTTCTAGTCTAAGGTAGTTAGTACAATGGGTTCAGAAGTCATGCAAATGCTGGTAATGATGAGCACATGAAGACTGTCAATTCCACTGCTCCCTGACTTTCATCCTTCACTCGCCCACTTGGTGCATTTTCTCCCCTCCCCTACTCATAATGCTGAACAAGTCAAGATGGAAAAATTAAGTTTTCTGTTGCAGAAGAAGGAAGGCTGGTGAGACACAGCTTGCAGGGTAAGAGGGAAAGGCAACTCCCACTGCTCATGCTGGGAAAGGAAGCCTGAATCACAGCAAAGATATTTCCTTAGTCACTACCTGAGGCATGCCTGCTCCACAAATTGAGGCCTGAAAGTTAAACATAGCAATTCACATACATTTATTATTTTAGCTGATGAGTTGTACAGCTCTGCATCTTAGCAGTGCCTTCCGAACACCTACATGAATCATAAGGAGATGATTATCCATTACTTTTTCATTCCTTTTTTTCTTATGTATGAGGGGAAATACAAATGAAATATGAATGCAGAACATGCTACTTTTTAAAAAAGTCTTTCTTGGTAGCACTAATAAGCCTACTTTCAATAATTAAAACCTCAAATGTATTCCTGAATGACAAATAATACATCATAGACTCTTAAAAAAACCCACACTAATAAATAATCTTCTTAATTGATAAACAATTTTGACATGGAAGTTACAAAACAAAAACAATGAAAGAAAGCTAAATGGACTGGAAGAATAGAGGGAAGAGTGTGGCCAGCAGGTCAAGGGAGGTCATTCTGCCCCTCTACTGGGGCCCCACTGGTGAGGCCACAACTGGAATACTGCGTCCAGTTCTGGGCTCCCCAGTTCAAGAGGGACAGGGAACTACTGGAAAGAGTCCAGCGTAGGGCTACAAAGATGATACAAGGACTGGAGCATCTCCCTTATGAGGAGAGGCTGAGAGAGCTGGGACTCCTTACTCTGGAGAAGAGAAGGCTGAGGGGAGACCTTATTAATGCCTACAAGTATCTCAAGGGCGGGCTGAAGGAGGAGGGAACCAGACTCTTTTCAGTGGCTGCCAGTGAGAGGACAAGGGGCAATGGGCACAAGTTGGAACATAAAAGGTTCCATTCGAATATGAGGAAAAACTTTTTCACGGTGAGGGTGACAGAGCCCTGGAACAGGCTGCCCAGGGAGGTTGTGGAGTCCCCTTCTTTGGAGATTTTCAAGACCCGCCTGGATGCAGTCCTGAGTGGCATGCTCTGACATGCTCTGGGTAGTCCTGCTTTGGCAGGGGAGTTGGACTAGATGATCTCTATGGTCCCTTCCAACTCTAAAAAATTCAGTGAAATTCAGTGAAATAAGCGAGTAACCCTATGGTTAAATCCAATCCTAATGTTAAGAGGAACTGATTAATGGCCTCTGTTTATAAAGACAAGTGTTTAAATTATTAGCTTGAGCCCTGCAGCATCCATTTTGAGATTGGTGGAAGAAAGGAACAATTTTAGGCAAGGATTGCTGAGAGCTACCTTGTCCTTAAGAGAAAGGCCAGCAGAATCTCCCTCTTCCTCTGTAAACGTTAACAAAAATACTGTCTTTATGGAAACAAAGAACAGCATGCATTTAGTCTACTGCATAATGGGCTTACTCACTAAAAAGGACAAAACAAACTTAAACAGACAGGGATGAGCTGAGGATCCAATAAGTTTTCCATCTGTGAATTAGAAAATGGTAGTCTTTACAGGATTATAAATCACACCGAGAGCTGAATACTGTATGCTCTCTTATTCCGATCATTTGATCCTTCCAGGTATCAAAGGCCTTTTCTTCAGATGAAAGTGGAAGGTTTCCCTCCAGGTTGTCATTCTTTGAAAGTAATATAACTTTACAATGCAATCCAGGTATTATCTGACACTCTAAGAAGAGAAACGCAGAGGAGATGGCTGGAAAATTTACAGAACTTCTACTATAATCTGATAGAGGTAGTTTTTGTTCACTAGGATTTTAGTTCTTTTATTCAGTGACAGCTAAATGATTCCCTTATTCAGAATAGACATGCACACTACACTGGATGAAGATAAGGCTTTTCTGCACAGTCCTTATTATAGTAATTTACTGAAAATGTCTGGCATTGAATTCTTAAGGTAGTTTGCAAGCAACTTGATGAACAAGAGTTTTGAGTAAAATATCAAATTATTGAATTTGTATAATTTCAGATATGTAAAATCCAACAATTGTTTTAGTTACCAGACAAGGCTATGATGGTTACTGTCTACAGTATATAAATAATGTTCTTATACTATGTGATCTATCCCAGACACCCAATTTAAAATCATGATTTTAAAAAGTATTAAATCAGGTAACAGAAGAATCAGTTGAAATCAGAAGACAAACATGACAATTAAAAACACATATTCAGTCAGACCAAGATTTAGCAACATGTTGCTGTGTATCTATCTACCCAAGGCAGTCAATAATGCAAATCAGTAACAGTACTAGCATCTGTCAACACAACTGGATATAAGAAATCGATTCATTTCAGTACTTACCAACACCTTTTGACAGTATTCTGAATTTTTAATAATTATAAGGGTTAAAATTCAAGGAAAACATTTTTTAACTGGTTAAAATTCATGACAATAAAGGAAAAAAAAAGGAGAAAGAATTCAGAATGAACTAAGAACTAGAACATGCTTCTGATGAAAGATACTTTTTAGGATATAGTTGTATCATTGCAAAGTGTTGTAAACTGTTAAAGTATTACATAAGAATTTTTACAAGTAAAAATTAAATTCTGTAAAGAATTACATAAGAATAAGATTACATGATCATTTTTACTTATTTATCTGCATCTTCATAGATTAATAATATTTCTAATACTGGTGTTCAAACTGTTCTCCTCTGATCTCTATGACCTATTACTTCTGTAGTCCCACAGTACTTGATACTGAATTGTTTACTAAATAAGTGAATGCAATTTCTTAAAAGTCACCTTTTCAAGCAGGTAAGCACAGAAGAAACAATTCCAGTATTTTTTCTGTAACAGAACACACTAAACCCCAGAAAACTAGCACTGACACAAATGGGAACATTGTAGTCTTCCTTCTCATCTCTTCTTTGCGACTTTTCCTCCACTCCAATTTTTTGACTCCTTCTCTCAACACACTTATCCAGGTATTTCATATTTTCACTTATATCTTAAAATGTCTCCTCTCCTTTAACCTTCACATTTATTGGTAGCTCCAGTCTCTTTGTCACATCTGTGCCTTGCCTTTCTGTCAAATCCAACATTCTTGGCTGACTGGGCTCAGTCCTGGTTTCTCTGGAGGACCCATCCCCCTGTATTTATTTTCTTCTTTCCACTCCTTGTTTGGCTTTTGTTCCCAATGACGCTATAACATCAATTCTTCCTCCACCTCCTCTGCAGACACCAGCAGAGGCGTAGGCAAACACCTCACCAAGGGTACAGATTCTTATGAGAGACAAGATCCCAGCTTCCATTTCCTGTTCCCAGACCCAAACCCATTGCAGGGAAAACTGTGCTTCATCTCTGTACTCCTGACAGGATTATAATTAGTCATTCTGTGGTGACCGCACATTAGTCCAGCCTGGAGAAAGGTTGCAAGAAACTAAAGTATAAACATAAACTTAAAATACTGGGCTGAAACATTTCTCTCAGGCATGCCAAACTAACTGTGATTTTTAAGGTTAAAAAATTAGTTATGTTTGGACAGATTATTGCAGGGTCATAAAATGCATGCATACTATCCTTGATTTGCTGACCCAGGCCAATTTTTACAGTAATAATTTTCCTACCTTATGTCTAGAATAGTAAACTAGGCAGGGTTGAGGCATGCACTGGGAACATCTGCACTGTTTCACCAACAGCGTGCACCCTGGAAGAGCCCATCTGTTATGCAGTTTCAAACCTACTTCTCAGAAAAATGTTCTTGCTTTTACAAAACGGACTAATTCCTCATTTGAAATTAAAAAAATAAATTATCAGCTTGTTACAGTCCAGTAGTAGCTTCATTGGGCTATACAATATAACTACAATTTATGTTTTTACTTAATTTGCATGTGGGCATAAAAAATGTCATTCTACCTGACAAAACTTCTGGCATGTGCTCTGATATTTACAGGTACATTTTTCTTTCTTCCCTGTTGCAGCCTTTTCAATAACTACTCCAAATTGTAAATTATTTGAAAATTCGACCAAATTGGAAGCATGGCAAACAATTTGACATTTCAGACATCTCATGAAATTAAAATTCTTACTCTTGATATCATATTTTTACACCACAAACTGTTGCACCTGCAAAAGCAATACATTCAGACCTGGAAGAAAGTGTCAGACAAAAAACAATGACGTGTAAGTCTGCTGTTCATTTCAGACTGCTCTACAGAACTATTCCTGTATTATCAAGTATACATTAAAATCTCTACTGTCCTCCAGAGAAAATCTCTTCTATTCCTATTTACAATATCAGTGGCAAGTTCAGGAAACTGCAGCACTTGTGAGACAACTACAGAAAATACGTATTTTTAAGACGTTGCCTTTGTTCTTTAAGAAAAACTGTTTCATATTGCATTACAATGGATGAGAAAGATATCCACAATACCTTCAGAAGCCTAAGCTTATGGGACATTACGCTCCTATTCAAGGGTAGTAACTTAAAACATTCTTCCCCAATTGCTTGCAAACGTCTGATGGTCTTTGTCTGCCTACTTTACATTTTACTTACACGTAAGAGACTCTTGCTTTAAAATCCCTTTATAACCATTTATAAATAACGTGGAGATCACATTTTGGCTTAAACTAACATTATTGGTCTTTCATTTGTTCAAAATATCAAGACAGAGATAATCTGCCTGGGGGTATTCTACCCACTCTGACAATGCTGAAATTCTTTCTGTTTGCATACAAAAATTAGTAAGAATTGCATAATATTTGAATATTTGTTTGTGTTCCTCATCGCTATTCTACTCCATGCTCCTTCTCTGGGAAGAATGAACAGTGGGAATATATTGTTCAGGAAAAGCTAGGATCATGCAGTTAGCAATACCTAAATACATTGAAAGGTCTTGGGGCAGAAAATCAAGATGAAGCCATGTCTGATGCTATCTTGCTTCTTTTACCAGAAAGGCACACAAAGAACTTTTTTCCTTCTGAACATGAGTGAATACCATCTAGTCCTGGTGTCAGAATAATTACTAATTTTATTGATTTGTCCCAAAATATCTTTTACTAATATTTTCATTTGGGACATTTCTTCAGAGTCATCCTCCAGAAAGAAGGCGCACATATAAAAATTTCCCAGACCTCCTCAATGGGGAACACTGATGTTAACTCCTTTAGGATTTGCTTTTTGGTATCTCTGTTCAGGCACATAAATCTTCAGTGTATATCAAGTACCCAAATGTGTATTATTAATATGCACAAATAAATACAAGTCAATAGAAAAAAAACCCAAACACACAAACTAACTGAATGCATACACATCTCAAAATGCTCCTATAAAATACCACCAGGTTAGTTACCTGCAGTATAAATCACCAAAAATACTATCCCTAGTACCTGATCCTTTTTACCATAAGTGATAACTGTTGTTAGAAGGTATCTAACCCTGCACACCTTCTGAAGCTGTTCAGGCCTACTTTCACTGGCCCTTTTGCTAAAATGCGTGAAGAAAAAAAATAATAAATCACTGTCATACTAATTTAACACCTACCAAAGCTGACTTGTGATACCCCAGAGTGATCCGACACAGGAATTCTTAGATGTTACAGTCACAAGACATAAAGGACAGGTCCTCACTACCTCTGATCATGAAGCAGTTCAGACGTTGCATCTGAACAGACAGTACATCTTTTATGATCACAGCAATAATATTCTGAAACAAATTCGGAACTTGTGCTGGCAGGTAAGTGTTCCATCTAGGAGGAGCACTGGGAAACAGCAAAGTAGGAAGCCCAGTTTATGCTTACCACTTTTACCAGCAGCAAAGATGAAACTGTAATTAGTGAGAGTGTACAAAGGGAATAAAAAGAGACTAGGTATGTTTGCGGTTGCTTTCAATTGTGCCTAAAAATCCTCTAAAAATAGCAAAGAAACAGTGAAAGCTTAATTAATGATTTGTACTATAAACAGAAGAAGTAATGAGGCTTAATTGTATACAGATTTGTACCTTTTTTTCTTCAAGTATCCACATCAATACAGTAACCTCGTCACTTTTGCTCTCTCCAAGCCCTCCATAAAAAATGATCCCAGTACAAGCTAGCTTGAATTGTGTGTTCTGACCCAGTAGATACTATTCATATAACAACAGAATGTACCAGGACAAAGTTTTCCTTCAATGAGGGCATTACCTCACAAGAAACTTCCGTGGTATTTGAAAAAACTTCACTACCCTGAAAACCTCTATGCCTTCATTTTATCATTTAATCAAATTTGGCTGCAAAGTAATTCTACAGTAATTCTACAATAAGCAGAATTCCCTCCGCTTAATTTATATTAAAAAGAAAACCTAAACCAGAATGAACTACTGATACAAACAAGCAACAGGGTAATATTTTACATAGCTTTTACAAACAGGTTTCATTTTAAAACACATACCTTTCCTACATGAACAGAACATATGGCAAATAATAAAAGGAAAAGAAATATTAAAAAACATTAGGAAACCTAATGGCCGATGTACTTAAAAACTTTCAGAAATATTTTTTAAATTTTGTTTCAGTTGATTTCTGTTACTATATCCTGTTCAGTTAGTGGATCCCCTTTGATAACAAATTGACCTGCACAAATAATGAAAGAACATTTTTAATGTCTATTATCTATGAGGTTAAAAGCATAAAAGGGACTATACTGCAGCAGGCCAAAGGCCATTTAGCTCAACAGCCTCTCTTCGATGATACATCTAAAAGATGAAATTGATGAAAGAATGGAAGCCTTCTTAGAGATCTCCATCATGCTGTTCTCTCTGTCCCTGGACTTTCTGAGGTTGTGTTGTCCTCCTTGTATGAAAGCAGCGTTATTCCTTTGGTTGTACTTATTAACTTCTTCTTAACTAAGTTCAGATATGGAGGAGGAACAAAACCAGCACACAAGATTCAAGAGGAAGGTAGATTATGGAGTTTATGGAATTGTACAATGTACCCTCTTTTGACCTCTACCATTTCCCCATGAATTCCAACTGTTTCATTTTCTGACAACCAGTAGGAACTGAACTGGCGTTTTCAATCCGTCATAACCCCAGGATCTCACTATGAAGTTTTAATAGTTCAGATACCATCACTTTGTGCGGCAACAAAGGGCACGGACTCCGCCAAGTGATGAAGCGAAGACGTTTAATGTTTTATTTTTACAGCATACATAGTTTCTCTCTTTTGATCACACGCTGTGCTCTCTACACAGATAGGTTGTGAGGCCTGTCCACACACCGTTACGAGCAATACAACTGGCTACATAGAAGTGTTCATGCGCCTATGTTATCCAAACATTATTATCTGTTATCTTCCTCACTAGATTTCATACCACACAAATAATACCATATAACGACATTGTTTTACTGTTCTCAAGGCTTCCTTCCCATCACTGCAAGAACACCTGCCCAGCTCTCGCTCGGCAGCGTGTCCCCACAATTCCCCACTCCCCACAACTTTGCATTTGAAGGTCTCTTTTCTCCCCATGTGCAAAACTTCACATCTACATAGACTGAATTTTATCTGGCATTTTAAATTCTGATAATTCTGTCTCTTGAAATGCCCTTCAGTGAAGTAAAAAAAGACGGAGAGTGGCAAATTGCACAGGCAACTAGGAGGTGATAGCCACTGGAAACTTCCTTTAGCAGGAGACAGAGGCACCCATCTGCTGACCTGACTTTGATGTCTTGGGAGTTCTGCTGCTTGCTGAGTGATCAGATATAGGAGCTGCACCCAGCTCTGGAGCCCCCAACAAAAGAAGGACATGGACTTGTTGGATCAAGTCCACTGGAGGGCCATAAAGATGATCAGAGGGCTGAAGCATCTCTCCTGTGAAGACAGGCTGAGAGAGTTGGGGTTCTTCACCCTGGAGAAAAGCTGGCTCTGGGGAGATCTTGTAGCAGCCTTCCAGTACCTGAAGGGGGCCTACAGGAGAGATGGGGAGGAACTCTGTATCAAGGAGTGTAGCAATAGGACAAGGGGTAATGGTTTTAAACTGAAAGAGGGAAGATTTAGATTGATGAAGAAATTTTTCACTATGAGGATGGTGAGGCCCTGGAACAGATTGCCCAGGGAAGCTGTGGATGCTTCGTCCCTGGAAGTATCAGAGACCAGGCTGGATGGGGCTTTGAGCAACCTGGTCTAGTGGGAGGTGTCCCTGCCCTTGGCAGGAGGGTTGGAACGAAGTGATCTTTAACGTCCCTTCCAACCTAAACCATTCTACGATATTACAGAGACTTCTGAGGCTTATCCAGCCCTTGATGCTCACCACATGGGCAGCAATGATCCTCCTAAGGGTGCACAGACGAAAAGTGACTACGGAGCTCTGGTGAAGAGCTGAAGTGCATAAGAGCCATCTGGTTTTCTCCTCAGGCCTTCCAGTGAAAGAGAAAGGTTCATATATACAGGAGAGGACATATCCTGCATGTTAACACCTTGCCATGTAGCTGGTGTCAGAGGCAGAGCTTTGGCTTTTATGACCACAGGAGCCTCTTTAAGTAGTGAGAACTATTGAGAAGAAATGGAATCCAGCTGACCAGACTGGGGAAGAGCATCTTTGCTAACTCAGTGAGGAGGGCTTTAAACTACGTACACCAGGAGAGGGTTACTGTAGCCTTAAGAGAAGTAAATGCATGGGGGACAGCACAGAAGCATCCAGGGGACAACAGGATACAGACGGTTCTTCCCCATTCTTTATAAAAGCAGCATGAGCGGGGTTCATCTCCAGTGTCTGGACATGAACGATAACAGCATGAGAAAAAAACAAGAGCACTTAGAAGTTCATGCGTAGCTGCAGAGCAACGATCCCACTGGAATTACATGTGGATAGCCTGCATGACTGGAGTGCTGCAATGGATGGACGACAAGCACTCAGGGAAGACCAGCTGGGAAGGCAGGGAGGAGAACAACTGCGCTTTGTGCAAAGGGCTGACTCAAATGCACACAGTTTTGAGCTGAAACAGAAAATGAGACATTCAGGAGATTATGGGAAAGATCGAAGGACAAGTGATGTTCTGCTAAGAGTCTGCTACAGACTCACTGATCAAGTACAGCTGGAGGATGGACTAGCTGATTTCCAGAGGCCTCTTCCAATCTAAATTAATCTAGGATGCTGCAGACTTCAGAGCTGGCCTTTTATCACCATTAGTAGTTAACTTATCTTATTATTGAGTCCTTTCAGAGATCTTCGATGATTACCTTCTGATTTTGAAATATCACTGTACATTTTATCTACAAGTCCCCTATAGATAAGCTTTTTCTATATTCCTTTTAATCTGAAATAGACCTGTTGATGAGTACCCCATAAAGTGGGGCTCTAACAGAAAGTGTTCCACTTTCTCCCACAATGAAGAGATTCATTTTGCATACTCCTTACATCCTTCACTTGTCTGAACCACTCTTTTTATAGTCTCATCATCCGTTTATCATACAAATGACCTGGCAGGTTTTGGTAGTTCTCATGTTTGAAAAAAGATTTATCGACACTTATGATGTTCCTTGTTCCTTAAAATATTTTTGCCCAGCTATATTGTTTTTAGATTTAACCTGCCAGAGTTCATGATCTTTCCTACTTTCTTCATTTGCACACAACTTCAGATTTGGGAAATATGACTTCTTGCTTCTAATTATTTCCCTTAATCTGCTTATTTGCCATGCTGAGATACTTTTGCCCTCTCTCAAACTTATTTTGATAGAGAGCATATATATTCAATCTGTCCTTCCAATATAATGCTCTTAAACATGGCTTCACTTACTTATTGGCAAGCACCTTCATCCCTATGCAGTTATTTTTGAAGCTGAGCACAAGCAGGCTGTGGATTTTTGATTTGACATGTACACACTGAGTATATTTTACATACTTGACATCCATAATGAAATATCTTGTTCTGTGTTGGAATGAGGGTTAGCATAAGTTAAATCTTAGATTAAGTTTTGGTAATATAAAATACTGATAATTTTGTATTCCAATAACATCTTTCCATAAAGAATAATCTGTATAACGTGTAATTTCACATAAACTATTTTGACTATAAACTTCAGAGTTTACTTATCTGTCCAAAAGACAAACATAATTTGCTCTGTGGTTTTGACCACAATTTAAAGTGTTTCAAAGGAGTCAACCTGCACCAAGTATTTCTGATAGTAGTTAAAAACCCCTCTCTCCTCTAGGTGAATATAGCAAAGTCATACTAATTTGAATTGAAATAATATTCCTTCATAAAAAGTGAAACAAAAACAATGTCATAATTTTAACTTGGGTGATTAAATAGAATTCTGGCTACTTCAGATTGGTTTGTATGTCTCTGGGTATGACAGACATTAAGAGAAGATGTTTATTTGAGTACTTGACAAAATGGGTACATCCATACTGGTTGTATTGCTATTTAAATTTTTAAATTGCTGCTCTCAATTACTTTTTTTTTTTTACTGTATTGCTTGGATGCTCTCAATTACTTTCAACTCCTCCTTTATCATCAATGTACAGTATCTTAAGACAAAAAGGACCACAAGGTTTTATTTTAACACTTAGCAAAGTTAAACTTTGCAGATTTGCAGACAGGATCTGGTAGTTTCTTGCTTTGAGTCCCAGTGAAGATTAAGTTTCTGTGTACAAAATTTAATTTCTTAAGGACCATTAAGTGTAACCAAGATTTATTTTTGTGGCCTTCAATTTTCCTTCACTAGAAACAACACCAGAAATCTCAAAACATGGGTAGGCATAAACTTTTTACAAACTTTTTTGTCATTTGTCATCCTTTTTCTGTTAATTTACATACTTGGGGAAGCGTAACAGATGTGCCAGAACTGCAGCACCAACTCAGGGGAAGAAATGGGGGAATAATCTTCATTGCGGTTGTTGAACATACTGAAAGGCTTGAAGTTCTTTATAAATGTCAGGGAAATTAAAGCAATCCCTCTGATGGAGACAAATCATGAAAGAATCTCTGCTATCATCCTCTTGTGTGCATGTCTACCAGCCAAAGAATAACTGCCGATACTTAAAAAAAATACTTTAAAAAAAAGCAATTACATGTTTTTCTATTTAAAAATACTTTTTTTTAAAAAAGGTATCTTTTTATTTTCTATGTGTGTGATAGTGGATCCTTTCTATCATACAACAATAATTACCAGCAAGGCCAAAAGCTTGGACAGAGCTTTCAGTAAAAGTCCTTTAACATTATCCTCAATGTTATTCTCAGGAAAAGTATTTCACGTTCTCAGTGCTGGGAAGAGGGACTCTCTGTGAGAGCAAAAAGGAACAGCTCTATTTAAGTACATAAAGACACATGCATTGGCATAACCTTTTCTCTTTTTCCTGTTCTTGCAGCTGCTTTTATGAAAGTGTTACTTCCAGGCAGCACACTGTTATCTCTTTAGAGGCATACTTCAGTTCATACAGTAGACTTCAGCACAATTACAAAACAGGTAACTTAACTCCTTTCTGTGGTGCTTTCCTACGTTGGCTGAGCACCTTGAAAAGCTGTTTATTTAGCCTTGCGAAATGATTTTACATAGTAAATAGAGCTACACTGCTATTCTGTGAATCTTTTTTTTTGAATAGTGAAGTGAAAATACACCAAAGAAACAAGGAATGGAACTAGATGCAGAGGCTAGAGACGAAAATTAATCCTCCTGTCTTCCCTCCTTAATCAAGTAATATTCACAGACATGTTTTTAAAAAGATGAAAGAAGAGCAATATGACGTTGCATCTAGAAAGTCACAACTGTACCTTTTTTGAGAAATCACATGAACCAAACTAAAAGTTCAAAATTCATTTTCCTTTTCAGTAGCAAGGGAAGCAAAATGTTTCCGATGTATACTGTGTCTCATTATTTATTTTAAATCTCTAGCCTTTTCTGATGAATTTTAAATGTCAATGAACACAAACTGACGTGTTTCTGTTGCATTGTGGCCCTGGTCATAACAGCTTTGTCACTCATTTTTACTTAAGTAGGAGAAAACCAGATTAATTTAAATGTGTATTGGACACATAAGGAAATCATCAAAAGACATGTACTACAGATGCCTTTTTTTGGTGATGTTGACTTCAACTGTTTAGGCAGCAACAGGCTCTAAGTTTCTTCAGCAACCGTGACAAAGCAATAGCGCAATGCAAGAAACACAGAAGATGAAGAACACAGAAAAATGTATAAATACTGGTTTTGACCAGTATGCCACTTCTTGGATTAAAACCAGTAGGAAAGACATAGCTGATCTTTCAATTAGCTGTAAAAACAAATGAAGCATAAACAAACGCCAGAAGTACATGTTAAGTATGTATGCATGCCAAAATAAGAGCAAACTCTCTCATTCGATGTCACATATATTCCTTGTATCTCAAAGTAGAATTTTTCATAGAAATTATTTAATCCGAAATGGAAATAAGCAGTTATTATGAAAATTCTTAACTTTCAATTATAGTTGATTTACTGATGTAAAGTGTGAATCACAACTCTATTAGTTCAATAGATGTTTAACTAAAAGTAAATTAATAAAATATATGACTCTAAATGTAAAAAAGCAAGTACTTTTCACAGATTGTGAAAATTGTTACTAGCAGAATTTCAATGAAATATGCAATTCAAAAAGAATGCGGCGTATTCAGATAAATAGAACGAGTGGTTTTATCAACTATAGCTTACAAACTGTTTTCTGTTATGACAATACATTAATAAAGTCTCACACAATTTCATGAGTATAAGAACTGCATTTCTGTTTGAAAGCATTATCTTCACACATGCATGGAACATAACTATTGAATGACTCATGAAATCATGCAAAATGAAATACACTATTTCATAATGCAGTTTTGTGTTTAAGCAAGATAACAGTTTCCAGAAGCCTTCTTCAGTACTCTTATTAAATTGGAAAATACCTACCATAACACAACAAAACTAAGAGTAGAATGTTACAAGGAAGAAAAGTTTTGTGGGTAAAATAAGTATCTTTTGTTGTTCTAAACAGTAGGACTTAAAAAGTCGACAAGTTTTTTGGCATATAGGCCCTCCATCAGGCCTATCTGAGATGAGAATAATAGCTTGAAAAGTAGTATGGGCAGCATAGGACTATTATCTCCTATCCTAGTCTTGCTGCCCATCCTACAGAAAGTTTGGCTCCACCTCCATAAAACTCTATACTACATCCATCCATAGTACATAACAGTTTGCCCTCTGCATAAACTTTCACGTCTTTAGCCTTCAAATACGACCACCTTTTTTTGGTACCAGAACGTATGCTAGGAGCCTTGGGGTGTAATATGAAGTTACAAAGCTTATCAGGATATTATTAGAGGAATGTGGAGAGAACCAAACGCGATACAGCCTTGTCTCCTCATCCATGCTAGATTTTGGGAGTGTTCACCATGCTCACTCTTTCTCTCTCCTGGTTGGCACTCAGGCCAAATTCCAATCAACCTCTTCCTCCTCCACATACTGAAATCTAGCTTACCATCTTCTTACCCCTACTATGAAAATTTTCACTCAGGCAAACAAAACTACAACCTTTTCTGCCAGTCTCCCAAATACGCTCCTGTGACTTTTCCGCTCACAAGGAATGCTGAAACTAAAATAACACTCACTGTTACTTTTTTAGCTTTAAACTCTGAATCCGTCCATTTCTTTCCTTGTATTTCCAAGCAAAATTCAAGTCAGTATTACAGTCAATTCTTACTGATTTAAAGGAACTTCATGCAGGTGCAATTTACTTGACAATACTGTTAGCTACCAACCTCCCATGACAATTGTTTGATAAACTGTGATGCCTCCTGAGACCATAAGCAGACATGAAATCTGAAATGCCGCACATTGAATCAGCTAGTAAGACAATCAGGGGTGTAATCAAGACCAGCAGGCAAATAATAATACAGTGAGTACTCAGGAAAATCTTTCTGAATAAATTCTGGAAATCCCAGAAAAAAAATAGGCTACAGATCTTCTATCCCATTTCAAAGCTGGACTGGAACAGATCTTTGGATGCAGCTTGCCATCCACAGCTTCATTCATGCAGCCCAGTCCATTGCCACAGCTGCGCTCTGCTGACTCAGCTTCATTCCACTGCATTTATTTTCATAAGATTCACATCCATTTCATTCTGCTTTCAGCAGTCTGGAGTCACCAGAACACTTTTTTATTTACTTATTACTGCCCCTCACTTCAGTCTCCTTTCCTTCAAACCTGAGGAAATTGGGTGCAGTGGAACTTTGCAGAGCCGTCTCCTTCCATCAGCAGCCATCATGGACAGGGGCTGCAGGCTTCTCAGAGCCAGGTTTAACAGCTTTGAAATTCAAAGTAGGACCTCCCTGAAACTTCAACGTGAAGTAGAGGCTGATGTCCACACCACAGACAGGCTTCTCTGAAAACCACTAGTATCCATAACTAATAAGCCAATGACGCAAAACTTAATATCTGTCTAAAACTTAGTATCTACCACTCGCACTGCTGGAAAAAGCTAAGACGAAGAAAAGGTGCTAGGACTTCTATTCTTCAGAGCACTGACCACATAGCAAATAAACAAGGAGGAACAGAAGAGCTTTAACAAGCTTTACTGCAAGAGGATTCCACCTCTACATTCCATTATTGAAAATACACATAGACATGATTGTTACAGAGAACCTTCAGGATATAGATACATGCACACACAAATCAACACGTCTTAGTGAAAACCATGTGATTTATGGCTAATACCAGCAATATCCAACACTTAGCACATACCATACTCCAATTTAAAAATATTGATGTACTTTAGCTTATATTCCTCTTTACATTCTTACACAGAGGTAGTACTTAATCCACCACAGAAACTTAACCAACCACAGCATGAAATGCAGCAGCTGTTTAACAGCTTTTGGCAGATATACAAAAAGGTTTAATGAGAAGACTGGCCCAGGTAGCCTAAGTTACAGATGAATTAAATAGTGAGAATATTATTACCCAAGCTGAAAATTTGACCAGGATATTAAATTAACCTGTTATCCAAACTGCCATGATGCTTTTAGCCTGGTTTAATAAATATCAAAGCAACTACCTCTATGTCACTGTCTAAATCATCTGTCTCCCACTCATTTCCCTCCCTCCTACAATAACTTTTGAGCTTCTTGGCTAATTTCAACCAAATTCAACAGACAAGCAGAGGTCTCAGAAATACTACATTCCTACAAACCTTCTGAAAATGAGACAGAAGAGTGAAGAAACCCCACTTAGTCTCCACTGAGAGACTGTAATGGGCAAGAAGACTTTATTAGATAGCAGAAATCCTGTATGAGAGAAAAACCTTGCAAATGTCTCTGTTACAGAAAACCTTCAGTCACTGCTTGTTAAAAATCTAGGACAATCAACTGAGAAATAAGTCCACAGGAAATCCAGCTTACTGAATTCCAAGTCATGAAAACAATTAAAAACTGTAAGAGGTCAGGACCTAGGATTTGTATCTCATGTAAAAGGCATTGCTTTTCACAGGAAGGAATAAATCCCACAAGGCTGTTCAAGCAAGAGGATCTTCATACACCCAACCTGTCTGTGCCTTTTGACAGAGGCTTGGCTTTGTATGATACGCTATATCCATTTCTTTCTTTCAACTGCTCCTCCAAAACTCTTTTCCCTTAGCTTAAAACATATATTCTTGCATGAGTATTCTCAACACTAAATATAGTCACACATCGGTACAATTATGAACCTATTACAGTAAGGATGAATATTGTATCTTCATAGTGTTACTAAAGCGTTATGATTATCAGTAAGAACTAAAATATAACCTGCTTTTAACCACCAAGTTTTCAACCAGGAAGAAGCTGCACATTGTTAACAAAAGTGTAAAGGTTTAGAAAAGAGATTTTAAATGGTTCCCTCTAATGCTGGTCTTAATTTACATCTTTTTATTTTTAATTTAATTCCACACAGTGGTTCTTACCCTTTGGTGGTATTCTAGATCCATTTGTTCTTCATTAAGTAATGAAATGGAGGTCTATATCTAACATATGAATATCACATTCATTTAGAAGATAAAGGGACACTCATCTCAGCCAAAGTGGCATTGGTTGTGACTATGCACCACAACCAAAACTTCCAAAATCTTAACTGATTGCAAACTTTCCGAACTCTGCGGCACAAAGTTACTACAGTTCACTCACATGGATTACTGATTTGGATGTGGCTGTACAGGCCAGATTTCATCTTACCAAAGACAGGTAACATCAGCCATACTTACCTAGGCCCTCTCCACAGCCAACGGAGACAGGCAGATACTTCTAGGACATGATTCATCTCCTCAAGTAAGATGCGATTTAAGACAGATTTAGTGAAACCACACATATCTCTATAAAAGGAGCCTATTTGACTGGTGTTGATGCAGTCAAATCACATTCCTACACTTTGACAATATTCTGTTTAAGGAACTTACGTGCTCATTTTGATGCATGATACAGTATGTAGTGTGAGCACCTGTTGGTGGTGAGACATCAAGTATCACTTATTAAATCACTTGATGATGAATCAGTAACCCACCGATACCTCGTTAGTAATTTTCTTTCAGTCCGTGAAATTATCTGAGAGAAAATGTATTTGAATTCAAGGAGATTGCAAACCTGTAAAAGGAGTTCTGTATACACATAGTTGGATGCCCCATATTAATTGAAGTACGCTTCACAGAAGTTAGAGCTGATTTTGGTAACAGTTCCTCAGACAGAAGTTTATTATCACACTGTCGAGCCAAAAAGAAGCGTTCAGCAGAAGCATGTATCCATTCTTCACTAAATTTAACTTTCAGTGTGTGACAGATAAACTGTGAATAATTTAGAACTACAAATATCAATTTACTACTGCAAATGAGATATTTATATAAGGACAATAATATGATATTGTAAAAGATTTTAAAAGTACTATAAGTTAGCTTAATATTACACAAGTGCAAGTTTAAACTATGCAACTTAATACTGCATTTAATTGTAAAAACAAGTATAACAAACTATCAGAACTACATCAAACTATCAGAATCTAAAATAATAATTGTATATAAAAATGAACACTTAAATTTAGGTCCTAAAATATATCACATAAACATTAACATGATCCTTAAATGAGGACAGAATCAGCCTGAAACATTGCACAGAAAATCAGATGGGGGAGAAGCTCATACAGCCATGTAACAAAAATAAAAACAACTCAATTATTAATATGCTAATATTTCAATACAGATATAAAAAGAAATTTAAGAAATTGCTACTTACCTTAGAGATCTGAAACAAACGGGACTTCCTAATAAACTACAATCAGTCTCTTCCCAATAGGGAATTGTCTAACTTTTCCACTACTTTCAAATCTGGAGTGGAAGATATTTTAGGCCTGGCCAAATATCACTGGTAGAAAATTCGCTCACATGTTTGGCTGTGTTTTGCATTCCATCCCGTTGCTTTGGCATACAGACACTGCTAATTATAATCTGTGACATAAGCGGCTAATTCTACTGCTAAAATAGTTGTGTACTGACTCCAGAAATGAACTGCCCCAGTGTAAGACATAACCAATCCATAATGCATACTAAAATGGCCCAACCCGTCACATAATGCCAACTGCTTTATTAAAATCTGAGAATATGCAGAACTTCATAGAATCTGCGCGTAAAAACAAAAGTATTAACAAAGTCAGCTGCTAACAGCACTCAATGCAAAATGAGAAACAAAACAGACTTCAGATTTCTTTTCTGAATCCATATGTAACATCCAACTGACTTTAATAGTCTTTTTTCTGAAAACTTTAAATTTTAATGCTAACATTATTCTAACCACAATCTATACTGGCTGGTATATCAAGTCTCTTTAAAAAAAATTTATTATAATATACCTCTAATAGTTCATATGAAATATATACAATAACTACACTAATAATTACCAAGCTTTCTAAAAAAGTTAAGCCATTCTTGGTATTTAAGGAAAATGCATACACATATCAAGAGCTATTAAAAAAAAGCTGCATCTGTTATATATTTTAAGATGATGTTATAGGAATTATGAGAAACCTTTTTTCAGTGGTACTTAAGCTTTTAGTTCTCAAATGCAGAAACAGGAATTCCAGCCTGGCACTGCTTACATTAGACTGACTACACAAACACTGACCAAAAGACTCCCTGTTCAACCTACAATATTTTAGAATCTGTGCTGGTAGCTGTCTGCAATTTAAAAAGCATTAAAACATACATTTGTAAGATTTACAGAATAAAGGTTTTGTGCTATGTGAAACATTGCAATCATCATCCATATGTTTGGACAATTTCATTTCCCAAAGCACAATGTTTCCTTTTTTCTAACCACACACTCCCACTGTTATCATGCTTTAGAAGATGAAGCTCCTATCAGATGTTTAACAGCTGCAGATCATAAATTTAGGCCTGACACAAATCCAACTGGCTTACAAGATACTTTTTTCCCTTTATGAATTCTGTGGCCATTAATCCTTTATCAGACTCTGTTTACATATACAAATGGAGAAGTTCTTTTCTATACAAAGGAATTAATTCACTAGTATCTGACAAAAATGACAAATATTTTTCATAATAAAATATTTACCAATATCTTTAAAACAGCCATTATATTTAATCTCATGGATTTATGAAAGATAAACTGGGATGAAGGCATTTGTATATTGTGTTAACATCAAAGCTCTTCCTGAATTGAAATTCCCTGTAAGTATTATAGGAAGAAACCTGTAAGTGCCAGATAGTTTGGAAGGGTTCATTATGCAGTTGTTATTTAGATGATTGGGTATTCATGTCTAGGGATTTCCTGCAAAATCTTTTGTCCATTCTTGGAGAAAAGCTGAGGATCAGATAAAAGTGGATAGAAGACCCCAAAAAAGCAACATTTTAACTGCAATTTAATATGTTTCCTTTTGGCGTGTTTGCAATTATTTGATTTCTCAATTTATAAAAAAAAAGATTGACTAACATAGGGCCTAGCTATAGAAAGAGATTAGATTGCATCACCCAGTAGCTCTCTCTATGGACAGAACTTTCGTGTTTTTTTCCATGTATGATTACTCTTCTTGGCCTAGATTCATTATGTCTTTTCTCTGCTATTGTACCTATCTAATATCTGCACAGTAGAAATTCTAAAAATGAAAAGAACAAATAAATACCTCAGTTAGTATCTTCTGAAGTTCTCATGAAGCAGGACTGAAGTGAGAGTAACCGTTAGTGAGTTCTGTATCATCTGAAGGCAACTGTCTTCCTATTTAAATGTAAAGAATGGAAAGAGAAAAGAAAAATTTTCATGACTACGGGGAATGAACAAGTTAAATTCCTAAATTGCCCTCCTGACCACTCTACCTGACAACATCTTAGAAGTGATGGACCAAAATCCAATGAGCTTAAAATTGTGGAACTCAAATGAAACACTGGACACCCAACGCCTGTTTGGACTGCAAATGTTCATGACAGCACAGTTTACAGCAAATGAGAAATAAATGTTCGTCTAAAATCTATGTGAAAAATAAAAGAAACATTTCTGTTGCAATGTTAAAATTCCATCCAACGTTAGAATGCATTAGTATAATGAACAATGACTTCAATTATGGGTCTTCATTTCATTTGTACAAAAAAGTTTCTCTCAGTCAAGTAATGATCTTCACAGTTCAAGACTCCTCCCCAAAACCTGCCAACATCCTTTTCAATTAGATTTTGAGTGTCCATGACTGATGACTTACCCCTGGAAAGGTAACTAAAGAAACATCTACATTTTCCACATTGTCCGAGTCCACTCATACCAGCAGGTGACTAACTAGAAGTACTTGCAAACTTATGCCACGACAAAACAATGGAAAAAGATATGTAAATTGTGGTTTAAATATTCTGTCATTAAAAGATGTCACTTTTTTTTAGAGTGAAAAATTGGAATTTTGACAAAAATTCTGTGTATACCTACAAGATTTCAAGAACATCGGATTATCCCTCAAAGTACAAAGCAACACAATGTCGGATAACACAACAGCTATCACGTATGAGTTTAACTAATTCATCTAACTAAAACAGACATAGAAGCCTTTTGGTCCTATCTATATCAACTTCTCTAACTTATTAGATACTTTGCAAGTCTGTGATATGTTTAAAGAGGGTAATAAGGATTTGTTAAGCAAAACGCATCTACAGCAAAAGAAGAACATTCTAGCCTCTATGGAAACAGGATTCAGTAAGAGTATCTGGCCAGTACCGGGATCATGCTCTTACTTCATTTGTACTATCTTTCTCTTTGTGGCCGAAAAGCAGTCAGTCAGTCACACTCCTTCCTCAGAAAAATAACAAGATATCCCAAGCCTCTTGTATCCCCAAAAATGCATTGCAAGAGATAGGTAATAACAAAGTTCACTAAGAATAGAAGTCCTCTACTGCTGAACAACTGTAATTATGTGGTAAACACTAAATATAGCTAAAATTAGGCTGTACAGATGTGTAACTCCAGATGAAACAGAAGTTTTGCCATATGAAACATTAAAAGATACCTGCATAAATGTTCAGAAAAGTCAAGTAGTACATAAAAGCAATTTACATTAATGAAAAATGGCACATATTTTGGAGAAAAGTAAAATTCACAGGAAAATATATACCTATTGGAATTACCAAATGCAAAAAAAAAAAAAAAAGATTACCTATTAGAATCACAGAATGCAAAAAACCCAAACCAACCACATTCTCAAGAAATTAAAGTGGGGGGTAATTATATTAACAGTCAGAAAATATAAAATGTAATTAGTTACTAGATATCTCTGGACTTCCAAGAAGTGAGGGGAAATATCTAAGTCTTCCTGATTCTTGTTCTTGTTAGTCACTTGTGAGCTTGAATAATGATGCAACAGAAAAACCACCTTTTCAAAAAAAGACTTTTTCCAGTTTTCCTGACTTCCCACTGCTGTTAGAGGCTCTAATACCGTATGAAACAAGAACTGCTGGAAACAACTATGTCCATGTTTCCCTCCAAAGAATTTAGTGTTGGCTATGTTTGATGTGCTTTTTAAATTTGTAAGGGATAGCACAGCAGGTCATTTATTGATAGACTGAGACCTCGCCCCTTCCTAAGAATAGGGCTGTGGTGAAATATCTAGAAAGGGCTGTCATCTTCTAAAGCTGGGCAAAACAGTGAGCCAAAGGAGGACTGAATCTTCCACATATAAATAGAAAGGAACATCTGAAAGTTCCTTTTGCACCTATTAAAGCTATAAAAACGTATACAAATGAATACAAACACAGGACCCCCAAATACACAAGGCTTTAAGGGACATCTGCCTAGACCATTTCAATGACATCAAGCTGAGTGGTGTGGTTGACATGCCAGAGGGACGGGATGCCATCCAGAAGGACCTAGACAAGCTAGAGAGGTGAGCCCTTGCAAACCTTATGAAGTTCAACAAGGCCAAGTGCAAGATCCTCGTTATCAATACTGGCTAGGGGATGATGTGACCGAGAGCAGCCCTGAGGGAAAGGACTTGGGCGTACTGGAGGATGAAAAGCTGGACATGAGCCAACAATGCGCACTCACAGCCCAGAAGGCCAATAGCATCCTGGGCTGCATCACAAGAAGCATGGCCAGCAGGTTGAGAGAGGGGATTCTGCCCCTCTACTCTGCTCTGGTCAGACCCCACCTGGAGTACTGCGTCCAGCTCTGGAGCCCTCAGCACAAGAAGGACATGGACCTGTTGGAGCAAGCCCAGAGGAGGGCCACAAAGATGATCAGAAGACTGGAGCACCTCTCCTACGAAGACAGGCTGAGAGAGTTGGGGTTGTTCAGCCTGGAGAAGAGAAGGTTCCAGGGCGATCTTAGAGCAGCCTTCCAATATCTGAAGGGGGCCTACAAGAAAGCTGGGGAGGGACTGTTTGCAAGGGCATGTAGTGATAGGACAAGGGGCAACGGTTTTGAACTAGAGCAGAGTAGGTTTAGATTAGACATTAGGAAGAAGTTCTTTACAATAAGGGTGGTGAGACACTGGAACTGGTTGCCCAGAGAGGTGGTGGAGGCCCCACCCCTGGAAACATTCAAGGTCAAGTTGGACGGGGCTCTGAGCAACCTGATCCAGTTAAAGATGTCCCTGCTTACTGCAGGGGGGTTGGACTAGATGACCTTTAAAGGTCCCTTCTAACCCAACACATTCTATGATTCTATGATTTCATTACAATAATACCTAAAAGGAGATTAAGAACAGCTTTGAAACTCGGAATACATATGTTTTATTAGAGTATGAGCAAGAATAAACTAAAACAGAAAAATATAAAAATGACTATGGAAGTAAAGATGAAAATAAAAGGACTTATAAATAAGTATCCAACTGCCCAGCACAACAGGACCTTGTGTCTGGTTTCTAGGATTTTTTTTCCATTTATGAGCACAAACACCTGGCAGTGGGTCTATTGCTTGATCATCTTAGCTGTATTTCAATCTCTCCTTCGGCTCCTTGCCTCCAAACTCCTCCTCCTCTTGGATCTTCTGTTGGATTGCATCTTCACACAATTTGATTGAAAAATATTTAATTTCTATGAGTTTAATTCCGTATGACCCTTTAAAGAGGCTAAGTAGTGAGGCAGAAAGTGAAGAGCTGTGTGCGTGCTTTCTGCTCGCTGCTGTACTCTCTGTGAAGATGAGACTGAGGATGAACTGGAATAGATGCAAGACAGCACAAGCTGCTTTTCTATGAGCGGACAAGCAAGCTCAGGTTTGTAGACCCTTTCAAAGAGTCCAGTAGAGGAGGGAAAGACTAATTTGGAATCTTTGGCTTGCGTGCAGACTGGAAGACACAACAGAGAGACCCTTCTGTATTAGTATATTTAAGGCAGAAGACGTTGCCTAAAAGTAATGGGGAGAAAACAACCCATCAAACTTTTAATGTCCAAGCAGATTTAGAATTATTTTGTCCTATTGCATGGTTGATACAATTCAAGCGTTCTCCTAAGTATGAAATTCAACTACTGTTGGCTTGAGAAAGTTAAGTGTTAGCTTTTTACTCAAGAAGAAAACCAGAAATGTGTACTTTGGTTTATATGAAACTCTACAATATTCTGGAGAGGAGAGTGGATCAAAGCACTTTTTAATAGGTTCATTATTTTGTGCATTGGGATTTTTATTTTAGGGTATGATCCACTGAGCACCTACTCACAGCTCCACCTGCAAGCACTGTGTGACAGGTAAAATAGTATACTTACAGGTGTATTCGGTACAGTCTGTCAAATCACTTCTACAACAGACGTCAACAACACTGACAATCAACAGAGAACCATGTTTCACATTCTTTGGTCATAACAGTTCCTTTTACATCACTTGTCCTTCACTACAAACAAAACCAAAAACCCCAAATCCACTAAATGCCGAGAGCAGGATAGTCTGTCTGGTCTTCTGCCTTGGGATATCTGAACTCTGAAGAATTCAAGTGAAATGCATGGCTATCGCCCAGTGTAGGTGGGTGTGTAAAACAGAAAACTGAATGACTGTCCCCCCATGGTAGAATAGGTTTAATAGGTCTTGAAAACTCTGCATCTCTACCCATATTCTCATATTGCATAAAGCTTTGTACAGATACTCTAAAGAATATGATGAGTTTACCTCTCTCTTTTGCTTTCTTCCGATTTATCTCCTTTCATTTTTCTTGTTTCCTGCCCTACTCACAGCTACATCGGAAGTATAACCAATCGAGAGATATAAAAGCTCTCTCCCAGTTTCTTTTATCATTAAACATTAGTTTCCAGTAACATAATATATATTTAATTCTGATGTAATAAAGCAGTTGTATCTAATCTACATTTAAAATAAAAACATACAAAAGTATCTAAACCTCTGTTTAAATCCTGTGATTCAGTGTCTACTTTATTAGTTAGAATAGTTTTTTAATTCAGTGCCTGTTTCCTGTTCCAAAAGATTAAGAAGTGGAAAAATGAAAACAACAGTGCTCTGGCCAAGACACTGTAACAGGAACCACAGTCCCAGAGCTCGTTCCCTGACAGACTCAATGCCCAGAAAGTTTTAGTAAATTGCAATTTTTTATTTGGAGAAACTGACTACCGAATTATTTCCTTAGGAGGAGCCTGCATTAGTTTAATTTTCTTAAAACTGCAGTCATCAATAACAGCGACAAAAAGATGGAACACTAGTTAAATATGGTAAGAGAAAAGATACAGAGTTAATACAGTGCTTCTTCCCTGTTAAACAACTGGAAAAAGCTATTGTGCGATGGTTGTAGTACAGACCAGCACGTATGCTCAAAGAGAGAGAATGAGTAAGACTGACTGTTTAGTTAGTATAAATTAAATTAATACATCCTTAATCATTTATTATGAGTCCTAAAGAGAACTTCTTTAATTTCTTTTGTTGCAAAGGTTCCGCTTTCAAAATCTCAGAAGTACTTCCAAAAAATGAACTAAAATTTAAAAGCTAATAGAAGAAAGTAGAAGAAAATAAAACTGAATAACCCAAAGGTACTTTTTAGCTAATATGTAAAATGTAGTCATTTACCTAACTAAATCTTGCTCCAAGAAAAATGAGGATGTTAGCATAAATCAATGATTGAGCACAACAAGTATATATAGAATCTATACCCTAAATTTTATTTAACAATAATCTAGACAAATTGCTCACTTCTGACGAATATTCAACATAAAAGACAAACAGGTATAATGAAGGCTTCAGCTATGTAAGAAAGTTACATGCTCTATTTCTAAACTATTTGTCTTTATATTTACACATATAAAACAGAACTTCGAAGTGCATCTGCTTAAAACTTTCTTTTAAAGTGAGCTCCTCCAAGTAAGCCAGAAGTTTTTTAATCTCAATTACACTATAAACTTTTTTTTTTTAAAAACAGACAACTTGGAAGCAGTCGGGTAAGGCAGAATACAAATAGAGAAAAGTTTACAAACAAGTAATTTCCTGCCCATTTCTCTCTGACCAAAGAGAACCCTTGCTCAAAGAGAATCACCGCTTCCAGACCTCATGTCTGTCCCCTCAGTAATTTTATGAGTTGCAGAAAACTGTGAAGTTTCCTCCAGAATCAAGGTGGTTTCTGTTTTATCACCTGTGAAATCTGACTTGCAGCTCTGTGTCCTTTACAGCAATTTGTCCTCTTGACTGTTCCCCTGGAGCTGCAGGCTCCTAGACCTTTGCTGTGTTTCTCTCTGCCTTTTTACTTCTTGGTAAACTTGTGTTTTCTGACATTGTCTCTTCTGGAGTATTTTTCAATGTCCTTAAAGAATGAACAACCTTCTCTGCTTCCATGAGGTCTTACCTGATTCAGTCACTCTTATTAATGGAACACAGCAAGTAAGAAGAACAAAAAGCCCCCACATTAGGCAATCTGCCATACCCACCTATGTTTATATTGGCATCATACGCAGTAGAATGAATTACTTAATGGACAGAAGGATACGCTTTTCTTCAACAGTTTGCACAGCATACACCCCATTATTACCAAATTATGTGTTCTCTGATATCAGACATATTTCCACTGTTACTGAATGAAATAATTTCTTGCTGAGAGTGTAGGAAAAACTTTTACCCAATACTGATTAACTCCTGTGGCTTTTTTTGGTAGCCAAGAAAATGCCATGTTCCCAGAATGTTTTACTTTTCCTTTAAAACTATGCTAGAAAACACTGGATGATTAATGATTTTCCATTTTACAAGTTGCCATTGTAAAACTATTCTCAAGTAGATTACTCTTAATTTTGCACTCAAAATCATACTACACCCGATGACTCACTAAAAGAATGTCAGAGAAAAAAGCCTCAGCATTTTAAAATACCAAAAATGAGGGGGAGGGTTAGAAAATGCACAATAAAAAGCATTTTTAGTGCTAGAAAGTAAAGTAGCCTAAAATGTTACATACATTAGCTAATATTCTGGAAACTAGAAGTATACAGTATTTTGTACTATTTCCATTTTTCACTCTGGAAATTAGTCTGAGTCCGTCACTTCTCAACTGCTAGGGTCAGTTTAGACCTGTACCATACAGATACAGAGTCAAACCAGCAAAAGTTCACAGACAGAATTCCTCACATTGAAGGCAACCTTCGGTTAACAAAATGCAGCTATATTTAAGAATATAATTTAATTGATGATATCTTTCGATGACTCCATGAAGAGTGTACTGAACCATGTTTAAGAATCCTGGGCTGATGTACTTAATGCAGAGTCACCTTTCTGGATCAAGATGATTGTCCTCACCAGGCAGACAATGGAAGCTCAGCGTTTAATGGAGATCTTCAGGAGTTCTCACCCCTTCTGATGTTCAAGGAAGACAAAAATAAGGCCAATGGAAGGGAAGCAGAAAATCTCACCAACCACCATAATAAAATGGCAATTTGTGCTCCTACCTTCTGTGGAAAGAACTCAAACAGCCTTTAACGAGCAAGAGCAGAAGTGTACAGCAAATTACCTTTACGAATCTCGTTTTGAAGTTCTGAACTTGTATAGAGGCAGAGCTTTAGTACCAAAGGTTAAATCACAACCCTTGCTCCATCAGATCTTTTCTGAGCTACCATTCACTATAAAGACTGTAAAAATAAAAATTATTAATGTTAAAAATATACCCCAACAATCTGTTGGCCCTACTGAGATTCTAGATTTGCCAAAATGCAAGCAGAAAAATAAGGCACATGAGAAGTGTATTTAATTAGGAACTTGCCATATGGCACACGCAAGTAAATTTTAAGTGTAGCCCCTTTAATATAGAAGAATCTATAATCAACCAGGGGATAGACAGACCATAAGCTATTTCTTGTTTGACTGAAATGCATAAATTAGGTATGGGAATAGTGTAATTATCTAGTATTTTGAAGGGTTATCCACGAGGCCAAACTGTGGGTAACCACAGCAAGCAGAGTAACTATAATAAAACTGTTGACTTCAAACTGACAGATATACATAGATAATTTTGGCAGCCCTTAAGAATCTGACACCCTACCTTATTAAGCAAAGTTATAACATACTTGGAAAATAAATAGCTGAATTAGTTTAAACAAGAAATAATAGCACTCCAGAAGGAGTGCTAGGAATGCTATCTGGAGCAATGTTTATTATACTTGGGCACCGAGTTCTGACAGGCTATTTGAAAAAAATAAAGAATAGCACGCCACAGAAATGGGCAACAAAATGAAATAGGCTCTACTCAGCTACTCTCATTGTGCAAAAAAGAAGATAATTATTCTGATTTTACTAATAAACATTATCAACAAATACCTAAGCTTCTCTAGTGAACTCATGATTCATAACAGTTTCAGAATAACTAGCCAACATAACAGAAGTTATGGCTAAAAGTCCTTTTCTCCATTATATAGTAAAAACATGTTATTTTACATCTTTACTCCTAAGACTTAGCTGGATTTGCATCAGCTAAAGTGAGAACAGCTGCGTCCTACTTCATATGATCGTCTTGTTCTGAATAACTACACCACCTAGGCAGGCTGTTGCATTTTTACCTGTGCAGTGAAAACACCCAGTCCATCTGCTGTTAGCAAACAGTTGCAGTACCGAACATAGAGCCAAGTCACAGATCAGCCCCTTCAGCAGGAAACAACTTGGGCCCGTTGAAGCAAGTCCAGAGGAGGGTTAAGAAGATGATCAGAGGGCTGGAGCCCTCCTCTTATGAGGACAGGCTGAGAGAGTTGGGGTTGTTCAGCCTGGAGAAGAGAAGGCTCCAGGCAGACCTTATAGCAGCCTTCCAGTACTTAAAAGGGGCCTTACAGGAAAGATGAGGAGGGACTCTTCATGAGGGAGTGTAGTGATAGGATGAGGGGTAACAGTTTTAAACTGGAACATGGGAGATTTAGATTAGGTATTAGGAAGAAATACTTTACTGTGAGGATGATGAGACACTGGAACAGGTTGCCCAGAGAAGCTGTGGATGCCCCATCCCTGGACGGGTTCAAGGCCAGGCTGGATGGGGCTTTGAGCAACCTGGTCTGGTGGGAGGTGTCCCTGCCCATGGCAGGGGGGTTGGAACAAGATGACCTTTAAAGTCCTTTCCAACCCAAACCAGTCTATGATTCTATGACTCTATGAACTTCCAGAAACTCACTGTCCATTTCCTAAGATAAAGGCATTTGACAGCCTCTGACCTACTCTGCTACAGTTTTTTTTATCCATTAGAGCAGATAAGCACCAAAATCAGTGTAAAAGTGCGTTGTCCTGGTCAGCTACTCTACAAAACAGAATAGACACTTTTATTCACAGTATAATTATCTGCATACCCAGTTTAACCATGACTTAAGAGATATCTGTACTGTTTGTAGCATTTTCTAAAGAAGTATCCTTGATGTTTTCTGGAATGTTGATGGGAAGAGGCCTTAAAGGATGACCAGCAACATATGAGCAGTCAATGTCAAGCCTTTCAGACTTTCAGAATGTGCACGTTTGGGGCTCTTTTTCTTTAATTGTGGTTGTTAGACTTTATAATTAACTGTTTTTACCTGCCTCTTAGGATCCTTAAAATTTGATTCTGGGCTTGGCAAAAACATCCATGCCAGACCACTTAATTTTTATATTCTCAAACAAATTCTAGTAGATACTTAATGTACTTCTCTTTCCTAATTAACTGTGCTTGATGTGCTTGGATTTAAGCTTTTTCTAAATCAAGGACATATCGGTTTACTATCAATAGCTAGTAGTTCTTATTTCTTATAAAATTTAATGATTTAGTGATGCTGTTTCTTCACTCATGTTCAAATAATGTGAGATAATTATGTGGGTAGTCTTGGATAGATACTTGGTTAATCCTCAATCCATGGCTTAGAATGGACAAATCATATAAGGATTTATATCTTACACCTATTATATTAATCTAATAGATTGGGATATAGAGATATGTATGAAATGGTCTGCACTAAGCATTATATGTAGACTTTGTGATATGGACTTTAAAGAAATACACAATCAATTTCCTATTAGCTAGCTTATATTCCTATTGCTTCAATAAAAAGAATAAAATAAAGAAAACATCTGACTTATGTGAATGCCCTCTAAAATTTTAAGCATTCTGTTAGATTTTTCTAAATAACATGTCCCTGCTCATTGCAGGGGAGGTTGGACTAGATGACCTTTAAAGGTCCCTTCCAACCCAAACTATTCCATGATTCTCTGATTCTAAGTCTATCCATAGTGCATGGTGGTACTTTACACTCTAGGCCACACAAAATACCATATATCACACACCTTAAATTTTAAACAGTTATAACATTCACAGATGCATTAAATAATTATAAAACTAATGAGAAAGCTTTAGTTGTTACACTGTGGTACTCTAAATTACTCACAATGACAAAGTTGGTTCCTTAAGCGACCATCTTGCAGGGATACACATGTGAATTATACTATATATTTTTTGTACTTCCTAGACTGCAGCGGAATCACTGGCAAAAATAAGTGTAAGCATAAATTTAAATTTTCACATAACTGCAGCCCATTTAATTATCTGTTTGATCCATATCTGGCAAGATAATTTTCAAAAAGATACACCAACCATATTAGTATGATTTCATGGATTACATCAGTGTTTTTTGTTTGTTTTGTACTATTATTTCTATTTATGTCATATTCTTAAAGTAAGCCTATACCTTAGATAGCTTGCTTCCTTTTCAAACAATCATTGACATTTGGAACAATGACTTGCATATGGCCTATACATTCTCAAATAGCCAGCTCCACTTTAAATTTCTTATACCAGTAAAGAGAAGCAGGTAATTTGCATTTGTTAATTATTTTATGGTTTAGCAAAAAATATAGAGGAAATATGTCAATGTAATTTATTTACTTACAACATCAGTGTTATACACTCATTTATAACAAAAAAAATCAACATAATGAACAGAAAATATTTTGGGCTATATAAATGTTAAATGGCATATTAAGAAAATAAATATGACAAGCAAAGATAGATTCATAAACCCACTTCCATGCTTAGTAAACAGTAAAATTAACATGTTTACTTAGATTCCTCTATGAAAAATATAACTACCTTAGAATCATTTTTTCAAATGGTCTTACTGGAAATGGGAAATGCCACATAAATCAGCTTCTTGTTCTGTGTATGTCCAGGGAATAGATCCAGAGGAGGGCAAAGGACTTGGTTAGCAAGATGTGCTAAAAAATAGCAAGACAAACGGATGGACACCTATGGCAGTTAATAGTGTGGCAATTTCTTATGAACTGAAGTTGAAACACCCCCCCCTTATAGTTACTCTGCATTCCCAAAAGATAACTAAGCATGAATGAGCTGAAGGTATTTTTGTTTGTTTGTTTTATTGAAATGGTAATCTTCAGTTACAATGCAGTGAAAGTTCTGTATCACTCCCTCAGAACCAATAATCATTTCAAATTGAGATACACATTTAAAGTGTCTGGAGCAGGAGAAGCACTACTGATAACTGGCTACCTCTGAAGGATGCTCCCCTGTATTCAGTAGATAGCAATGCAGCATTTGTAGCAATGTCAAGTAATAAATCTCACACCTCATTCCTAAACCAGTCTTATGGTTTCACCTGTTTTAGTAAGGATCCATAAATATCAGCTTTGTGAGAAATCATTTAATTCCCCGAATTGATGCTTTCCTGAATTTGAGTAACGTAACTTTTTCAGGGAGTTGAGTCCATCTCAGTTATCACAGACCTGGTGACCTGTAACCAGGAGATATCTGTAACTTTTCTTTTATTATTTTCATAAATTACCCAAACTGTAGCTATGCAGAGAATTTGGCTGTTACAGACTATTTGCCACATATTGTCCATTTTCCTTATAGCACTTAAAAAATCAAGGTGAAAGCAGAAAAGGACTTTATCACTGTGAAGCACCTGTAGGATATCACACCAACAGCCCAAACAAACAAAAGGGTCCAAACAGAGAAAACTCTGGATGTGCCAGGTGTTCTGCCTGGAAAGATGAACGGCAGCCAACCCATAAAGTAGAAGCAGTAACTATGGAAGCAACAGACAAGTTTAGGGCAAAAAATGAAGTCCTGGTGTACCACATCAATCATCCTACCAGAGTTCTCTCACCACCTTGATAGCTACTCAGCGTGCAGCTGAAATCTAGGTCCCAATATAGGAACAATTAAAGAAACAACAAGACACTACAGAGCTACAACACGATGTCAAGCTTTTTTTTTTTAAATATTCAGAAAACGAGCAGCCTCCTTAGAAAGGTATTTAAGTTCTTAGCACAGCTTTTTTAAAAAGCTAGTTCATTTAAGTTTCCCAAATTGTAAGTAGTATATTATCTTCCACTGTCTGTAAAATAAATGTTACTTTCCACATTAAAATCTGATTTGATGAATTGCTATTGAACTCCATTTGAGATAAAATGTGCTCAGGTCATATTTACTTTTTAACTGCTTCAACTAATTTATAAAAACATGCAAAAAATGTAGCATAAAACCAAAATATTCACAATCTCCCATGCATCTGTTGCTGAAGTTGATGATTTTGCAGCTTTTTACCATAGAGCTTAACTCACGACTCAAAAATAAATTCTCTTTTCATCAAGCTCCTGTCTGTGAAACTCTAATTCAGCATTACATACGGGAATTCTCCTATCAGCATTCATAAACAGCAGCACATTGTAGCTAGGCAAAGAAACAAAGCTTATCTCCAATGTTTTTCTTCCCCTCACCCAACAGCTTCCATAGCTTCTCAACCGAAACGGCTGTTGTATCTCCAATCCCTTCTTTACCTTGATAAGTTACGCCAGGAGAGGTTCAGGCTGGATATTAGGAAAAATTTTTTCACCGAAAGGGTTATCAGACATTGGAATGGGCTGCCCAGGGAGGTGGTTGAGGCACCATCCCTGGAGGTGTTCAAAAGACGGGTTGATGTAGTGCTGGGAGGTATGGTTTAGTGATGGTGATGCTCCTTGTATGTTGTGTGGGCGTCTATTTTTGTCAGTTAGGTTGACGGTTGGACAAGATGATCTTTAAGGTCCCTTCCAACCTGGAAGATTCTGTGATTCTGTGATATTCTTGCTTACTTGCTTTTTTGAAGTTCCTTCTTGTGACTGTAGTTTTCAAAACTAAGGGGGAAAATTCCCCTTACCAGTAACACTGTTCCTTGCTTGGATAATTCACTAGTGCGTTTTACCTCAGGGTGTATTTATCCTAATCACAGAAGACTGAAGTCTCCCCTTGCAGTGTCCACAGGTGAAATGCTCTAATTCCTCCCCGCTAACATTGCCTAAGGCAGAACATGCCTACTGCCATTTTTGTACCATTGCCACCTTCAATCAGTTCCTTTCAGATGCAGAGACATATGTAGAACAGATTTGCCTTTTCTATCTAATGTATGTACAGACGAGAAACCACTTTCTTCGAGGGGCTCACGTAAGTATTCAAACAGCAGCATGCAGACATGCACCACCCAGCCATCAGCCAAACAGTGGTGGTTCAAAAAGTTCCATTATAGAAGTGTCTACAGACTCTGGGAATGGTGCAGTGCTTGATATGTGACGTTATGGCAAGGCGTCTGAGGTGAGACGTTAAGAGAACACAGCTACTGAAGCTCGGTAAAATGCTGGTATCATAACAGGACCAAACACAAAAACAGGCATGTCAGGACAAATTGCTACACTGAAACAACAGAACCCACTTCCCACAGCGGAAATGAAGAGTTTGGGAAACTTTTTGTAAGGCTTACACATGCAAAGGTAAAGTAAGAACATGTTCTAGGTCTTGACTATTTAACAATACAGAGCAGGCTCGATAAGCCCAACAAAGGACCCCTGGAGATGGATATCCTAGATTAATTTAATGGCCTTTTGATGAAAAAAAGCAAGCATCAAGGAAATATACTGAGGGACATTTTGTCTTTCAGAAGGACAACATAGAAGTTGGACTAGATGATTATTGAGGGTCCCATCCAACTGAATTGTTCTGTTCTGTTCTGTCCTAACACACCTTGTATTTCCTTAACCTGGATTTCATTTGCTATTCTACTAGCTCATCACTCAGCATCAGAAGGTCCTTCTGAAATTTTTCAATTGATCCTAATTCTTACTTCTTTTGAAATACCAGACCTCCAAAACCCTGCACAGCCCTTTTCCAAGTATTTTCTATGATAGCACAAGTTCTGGCCATTGTGAGAGACCTGTGTTACGCGAACAGATCTCAGCACAGACTGTTGCAGATCTCCAAAGACAATGTTCCTCCACTGCAAAAATTTAGCATATATTCCTACTCTCTGTTTATTAAGTTTTAGCAATCTGTTCATCCTTTTGACACCCTTCTACTTGTGCCATGGCTGCTCAGTTTCTTAAAACTTTTGCTTAGAGACTCTCTTGAAAGCTTTCTGGAAAACTGAAGAACCTATAATCAACAAGATCATTTTTACTGATGTAATTTCCCAGTGCAGGAACACATGATGTCATGTATCTAGAATTAAAATTAAACTGGAATTGCTCAAAAGGCTGATCTAAAGTTTGACAGTGAAAATATCTAGCCAGATTCCAAGTCAAAAGTACACAATAATTTGCTTTATCTGGTTCTTTTCCTGGCAGTTTTTCCTTCATGACACATACTTCAGAAAGTTAAGAATTTATCTCATTTTTAACTTCTCAAGGTAGAAAAACAAAATCAGTGTCAAAAAGCTGCACCTAAAACTCTCAGATGCATCAAAGAACAGAAATTACATATGACAACGCTAAAGACTGACACAATGCAAAGAAGCTTTTACTATAGCATCCAATTTTCTGAGAACTAAAGAACAAGTATCAAAGTGCTAGCAGTATTAAAATGAAGGTTGAAAACTGTCAACTTTTGATAGGAAGATTATTTTTAAAATGTTAGAAACTTGTCAGACGTTCCTAAGGTAAATGAGAGCAAATTAGCCGCTTAAATGTTAAGATTTACATGGGACAGGTACACACTAAAATACAAAGAGAAAAGTCTTTAAAAACAGGCAGGTTAGAGTTTATAGAAAGGCAGAAGAGACTATTATATCAAACAAAATTCCACAGAATTGAAACAATGTCTATTGCAATTAAAATTATTCATGTAAAGCAATATACTACTTTGTTTAGGTAGAATTAATTTCCCTATTTCATGAGCCAGTGCAAGGAATTCTGACATCTACCCTGGCAACCTGTGCATGGTGATTTAGGCATTCATCATTCTTTTAGCAAACAACCTTGTGGACGATCTGCATGGCTTTAGACTCTAGAAATAAGAGACTACAACTATCCAAACATTCAGATTACTTAGTACAACTTGGTTTCAAGGGAAAACAAAGGACAGGCAAAAGAGAAAGAAAAACACAACTTTATGAGGGTTCTGGGTAGTTCTACTGAAAACGAAAGTACTCTCAGAATTATTTAGAAATCCCGATACAGAAAAATGGAACAAAACTCTATGAATCTATGTATTTCAAGATGCAAAACAGTCTCCTGAAAAGACAAGACTGTATGTTTTTATCAAGGAAATGTATCAGGTAGTGAAAACTGCAGGCTCTTAATTTGTTTGCTATACCTTTTAAGAAATCTTTTTACCTACTGTTCAGAATTTTCTTGCACATATGATGAAAGAAATATTACTCATGCATATTTCTTTGAAATGGCATGCTTTACTCACATTCAGGCTGTGTGCACAGTTTCTGTGTGTTGGTGTCTGCATACAGATTCAGGTGAAGTAGCATTTCATCTGGATGCTTTTTGCATCAGAAGAAATATGCATCACCTTACCTTATGCCATAAAATGCATAAAAAAAAAAA
>VXAK01021301.1:0-23672 GCA_013399435.1 Arenaria interpres | reverse complement strand
AAAAAAAAAAAAGGCACTGATCACCATTGTATTCTCAATTCCTTCTAACCCCATGTCTCCTACCAGGAGGAATTCTGAAGGAGAGGTAAAGGAAGGCTAGTAAATGTACATTTAAGTAATACATACATACAGAAGAACCTTCTCCACTTCTTTGTTTTAGGTACTTTGTAGATGTACATTCACAGCGTGAACAAGCTCACAAAGCTCGCCATACTCAGTAAGTGGCAGCTGATTGTAAAACCCTCTGAGGAAATCTGCTCTGCCAAAGAAATACAACATCAGTCCTGCATGCCTTTGCAATAACAAACAAAAAATGTGAATGGAATTAACAATAGCCATTCTACAAATACTTAGGTTTAGTATCTTTTTTAACAATTCCGCTAATGTGGTTTGAACGCAGCATAGACTCTAACTGACAGAACCACTTGGGAACCTGTTAACCATTTGGACAGCCTCTGAACAGGCACAGTGACGACCTTTCGATTTCCCGGTAACAGAAACTGCTGTGGAAAGTCACCAGAAGGGTCAAGTAATTCTATCCTCCTTTTTTTTTTTTTCGTAAAATCCAGACAAATACTGTCTGAGGAACTGTTGTCTCACCTCACCCCTAAAAATCCCCCAACCAACCAAACCTGCAAAAAATCCAAACCCATGAGGTTTGGGCGAGAAAACAGACATATTAGCATCCTGATTACAATTCCATCCTGGAATTCCAATGCAGCTTTGGAATTTTGAAAGGATCCTGAGAAAATCCTGGCAAGGAAAAACTACTGAATACAAAGGATGTGGTATAAGAGAACTTACATACCTCTAACGCATCCTGAGACAGATGATAACTATAGCTAAAACAGAAGCCCGTGACACCTAGAAATTATAAGTGTTCTAATCAGGTTATAATTATTATTAGTTTGCCTTGAACCCCAACGTGTAATAAAACTACTGTAAAGAAAAGTGTAAAGTAATTGTACTGCAAGCAGTGTGCTAAGGCACTGTAATCAAAACCAGCATGCAAGTATTTTGTAACACTGTGATGACACAGCCAGATACAATGCATAAATATTTTATGTTAATATGTGGATAACATGACCATCAAAGGGCCAAATGAAGATGTGTGTAGATGCAGTCGGCCTCCAAGTAACAACAAATTGCCAAAGAACAAAATAAGCACAAGATATTAACAAGACAGAGGATTGCAAATAGGCAGAACATCCTGTCAAACACACAAGAAAAGCAACTGAAAAGACAAAAGAAAATAAACTAAGCAACATCAGGAGACAGTAAGACATCTCTTCTCCCTCTTTTGGGGAAACAGGCAAAGAGGACAAAAATATGAAGAGGAAATACAGAAGAAAAGCCAAGCCTCCTTCAGTTCTGGCATTTCTCATCACAGGGCTCTCAAATCTGATTACCTTGAACTCAATGACTGAAACGAAAGTCCATAGTCATCAGTGCTAATTGTATGGCACCATCCCTGTGGTGCAATGTATTCACAGCTAACCTGGCATATGATTGTTAAAGACTCATATTTTCGTATATGTTGTGATAACAATTAGCACAAACTGTGTTGTTAATTAATTCATTTGTCAAGGTTCTGTTTCAAAATATAAAACTGGCCTGATTTGTCAGTCTTCTAAACACTCCCTTCCATTATATCAATCTTCAATTCCCTGATTTTATATACATGTATACACACATACATCTACATATATGTACACACACACACACGTATATCCATGATTACACACATACATCCATTCAGGTACAACAATAAGGACAATATATTCTCAGAGTGGCAGAATTAAAAAGTGTGAACCTGAAGTATTTTTAACCATTTCAGTTGGACACGGGATTCTCAATAGGTGGAAAAATTTAAGCAATTGTTTACAAATGTAACTGTAGTATCACTGTTACTCCTTTTCTGCTTTACAAGGCTGTCAGAGCTTATGAAGGAGGCCCTGAATGTATGAGGTTGTAGACATAGGGGTTACAGAAGAACATCAAACTAGATTTGCCATTCACCGCAATTCCAGAAGCCACGTAATTCACAGCAAATAAAGCTCAGGTGTTTCAAAAACTGACATCAGCTTCAAAAAATCACAGAGAAATAGCAGAGAGAAAATGAAGCCCCACAGAAAGGAGGTCAACAGCCCTTTTGTCACAGACTGCAGTAGTCTATCTCTTTATAGAAGAACTTCACAGGTGCAAAGGGACTAAGCTACGATCATGGAATAACCAAAGACCTACACTGATAAAATGTTCATATACACATATTTGGTCAAGGTGGGTGTACTGGTTTCGCCTGGGATGGAGTTAATTTTTCTTCATAGCAGCTCATCTGCTGCTATGTTTTGGATTTGAGACTAAAACAGTGGTTTGATTGCTGAAGAGTGTCATGGCCTTCTCTGTTTCTCACGCAGCCTTGACAGCAAGTGGGCTGGGGCTGCACAAAAATTGGGTGAGAACACAGCCAGGACAGCGGACTCCAATGGCCGAAAGGATATTCCACAGCAACCATAACACGTGATGAAGCTCTGCTTTTCTGGAAATGACTAAACATTCACCTGCCAATGAAAAGCAGTGAATGAATTCTTATTTTGCTTTCCTTGTGCACACAGCTTTTGCTTTACCTATTAAACTGACTTCATCTCAACTCACAATTTTTCCCACTTTCACCCTTCTTATTCTCTTCTCCATCCCACTGGGGAGACAGATCGAGCAGCTCTGCAGTGCTGAGCTACCCACTGAGGTTAACCCATGATAGTGGGAAAAACACTAACTCCTGGATGTGACAGCCACTCTGGACTACTTAAGGAGATCTAAGTTTTCTTTTTAGAAACCACAGCAGTACCCCTCTGTCCTGTACATGCTCTGCCTTGTGGCTAGCTGCATTGCTCTTCCAGTAGATACTGGGGCAGTCAAGTCTCTCATGAGTAATAGGTTGTGTGATCATGTGGCTTCTTCCAGCTGTTTAAACTATGTAGAAATATAAAATAATACTCATATATCCTTCTAGATGATGTAATTACTTGTCTGATCTTCGGATTGTGAGAATACATTTATCTTCAGATCACTAATTGTCTACTATACTACAGCAGTTAATTCTGAATTATCAGGCAAATGAGACAGTATTTTACATCCACATAAAAAGGTAGCAATGACCAGAACTTCACAATACAAGAGTATCCAAGTGAGAAGAACGAAGGACAACAGGGAAAGGCACGTAAGCTGGCTGAAAACCAGCCACGAAACCTCAAGAAACATCTACTCGCATTTCCATGCTCTGGTAACTTTCCCAGAGTCAGCCCCCTCCCCAGGCGTGGTCTGGTCCAGGGACTGAAGTTTACATCGTTGGCACAACCGGCATTTTCGATCAGGGTGAAGGACTCTTCTGTTAAGCAAAGAGGAATGGCACTCCACTGCTCATCTCAAGGGCCTAATCTGTCTTCCAGAAGACATCTAAATCAGCACAACTTTTTGATTTACTCAAGGTAGACTACAAAAATACAAATGGCTGTTAGACCAGTGCCTCCCAGGCAGTAGACACAAACCAGTTCTTTCCTTGTTTTCCTACTTCACCTGGAGAGTTTCAGAAAAAAACATAACACCTAAAACTGACTTCTGTCATCACTCTCAGGATCATAGATCATCATTCACCATCAGCTGGCATGCAGTCCTAGTCAAAGCACTGTCCAAGTTACCTTATTTATATACATGATCTGCAATGGAATGACTCCATCCTAGGTATTCACATAGACAACTGCAGCATTTGTTTTTTGCACTCTGTGTGCTTCAAGATGCCAAGCCTGGGAAACAAATTCCAGCTACTCAGGACTAAAGTGTTTTGATACCATTTCCTCCACAAACTCTGATCACATTTCAGGCCACGGCTCACCAGTATCCGACCTCTATGTATTAGTCTGTCTAGTAGGAAGGTACTTGGCAAATTACTTCGGACTGAATTACAGTTTAACTTCCAGAGGATGGTATAAAATTTACTGGCTAAAGGAGGATCCTTTGACTAGACTCCAGGCCCAGGGCAAGAAGGAAGAAAAGGACTGGGCCCGACTTCCTTCACTGTTTTCATAGATACTTCCTGGAGTATGAAACGAGTGAAAAAGTGCCCTAGTACAGTATTATTTCAGAGCAAAGAGTAGGCACATCAAATGCAATGATGCCTCTAGACAGTATGTATGTTAAGAATCTAGCCAGATTGAAAAAGGAAGGTGGACAAATTCCTGGAAGATAAATCCTTCTAAAACCCATGTACAAAGGTATGGCATCCTGCTCTGATAATTCTTGAAATACATATTGCTAGAGTGCAGGATACTATTCTGGGATATATCACTAAAAGTGTGATGTTTCCTGTCCTTATATTCTTTCCTAAGCACTTGTTGCGTGCCACTGTCAAAGACAGACTAATGGGCAAGATGGAGCTATGGTATTTCTAAAACTTATCATAAATACAGCACTGGAGATGCTAGCAACCCACACACCTCTCTGAGTCCTCTGTTTTAAGTTAAGGTGAGCAAAGGCATAATTCATTTCTACCTGCAAGAGTTTGAGACGGAGCTGTTGTCCCTGTACTGGCTTCAGTATCAAGGCTTCAAGTACTCCAGTTATCAAGGAATAGCCGTCCTCTCTAGCAGGGAGCAAGGCGTAAGTGTGACCCATCGCAACGCAGACCAGCATTCTGAGACTGATAAAGATGACGTCTCACGAACAGCAAAGAATGCTATCCTGTCTATGCTGGAAGGTATCCAAGGCATTAAAAGAAGTCTTACATATACAATGTACATTCAGCTGATAGAATCATTCAGGGAATCTGGAAGTCTTCCTTGGCAGTCTACAAATCTCTGTAGAGAGCTATAGACTGCAATTGCCACAGTTATAAACATTATGTAGACAAAGGCATATAAACAGACCCCATCTACTATCTCAAGACAGATAAGGACTCCCCTTGAACATATTCACTCTAAGCTTGTTTGTTTTCAATATGGATGATTTGCAGATGTATTTTCTACAACTGGCTATGAAAAGACTCGTATCTGATTCACGTAGGCTGAAGTCATTCCTCAGGAAGAAGCTGGAGGTTGGCACACTCCAAAGAAAAGTACCGTTCTTCTATTCTATGGACAGATGCCCAGAAAATGGAAGAGTAGGGGTCAGATTATCCTAGGCTTCTACACAGAAAAATTCTAGAGCCAATCCTGATCTCACCTCAACAGGACAATCTAGTCAAATTTTCTCAACAAATGAACCATGCAGTGAGGACCAATACTTGACAAAAACAAACAGGTAAAAAGAATCATCCTTGGCAAGACAGCCGTTTCCTCCAAACTTTGCAGTACAACATGATCACAAATGCCAAATTACAACATTTCATGTTATCTCGTACTGCTGTATCCCATAAAACAGGACAACCCTAAATAAACACTCTGGGATCACAACTTCACCAGTGGTGACAGCTACAGCAACATCATGTCAAGGCAATTACTGCAAATCAATGCCTTGTATAAACATACTGATGGCATTCAAGAGGTAAGCAGTTCAAGAACAAAGAAGCCTATGTTGTGAAAGTTCAAAGTGTTCTGAAGCAGCTGCTACACCATGGTACACTCCTGCTTACATGCGGCACGGATGCAACTTTAATCTCCAAGGAGCCTCAGCTTGAGAAGAATGGACATGAGACAGTCCCCACTAATCGTCTCAAGGAAGATGTGTGGTCAGTGGACATACTGCTCTCTCAAGTATTTCTGTGATTGTACTACAGTGTTATGTTCCCTGTTACCTATTCTCTGTTATATCGAAATCTTTCTGCCACACAATGATCCAGCACGAACAGACTGGCTTGAGAGTGAACCCATCCAACATTAACCTACAGTCTGGCTGTTAGGGCATCCTCTTGGAAGATGGAGTGGCACGTTCCAATAGCTACTTTCTGAAGTTGATCTCCCACTTCCCTGTCCCATTCTCTAGCCTATGATGAAAAAGGTGGATAGCTCATCAACTACACCTTTTTCCAAGTTTTATTAAATAAAATTCAGTACTCTCCAGTGTAAAATAACTCCTTTACTTCTGTTATGGAGAATTTTGGATTTCTAAAATTTACAGCCACTGCACTACATGTGTCTATTTTACATTAACCGTATATGCATTATACATCAAGCCATAAATTATTTTAAAGACCTGTTGAACTATGCACTGTAGGTCATATTTAGCACAGTCAAATGCCGCCCAAAATATTCCCAGTAAGAAGTAACCTCGAGAAAAGGGGCACCTTGCCAGTCGTTGTGAAAAGGTAAGGCCTCATTATGAGGTTGTATTTGATTTTGCATATTTTGTAAGTTTGTATACAAAAAGTTCAATGTTACACACAATATTTCCTTTCTTAAAATCTAGTAAGAATTAGATTATATTTAGCTTGCTTTTACTTTGCTTGCAGCACGCAAATTGCAATTCTTTTTGATACTCGTATTTAAATCTTTCAAGAACTTCAAGAAACATAGCCCATAAATACAAATTAAATTTTTAACATAAAATCCTGAAAACAGTCTGCCAAAATACATCAATATGAAGAAATTTACATTCATTTGGTTGTGACCTGTAATTTTTCAGGATGACAGCTTGGGCACGTGATGTATTTGCAAAGATCAAGCATTCCCCTCTCAGAAGGACAACTTCCCTAAAATTTAACCTGTCCTTAACATTTACTGATGTTTATTATGTCCATTATTACATATGTATGTATCATGTACCAAATATTTCTCCTAATACTTTAAACAGGTGTGATATATTTTAAGAATATCAATATTCCTAACATCTAATATCTACAAATATATAAGATTTGTTATGAGACTGTGATTCTCAGTTATCTCGACAACAGAATTTGTCCTTTTACCTAGGGAACGTATGTGAGGTATCTGCTTTTACAATTTCTTGTAAAGGGTGCCTGCTCATTAGCAGTGCATGAGCATAACTCACTTGATGTTTAGCCTTCTCTCAGCTACCCTCTTTTCCAGAGAACCTTCAGTATCAGTGCTATAGGGTGAACTAACTGTATCAGCAATAGCAGGCCAATCCACTTCTGGTGCTTTCTTCTCTCTCGATCTGTGGGACAGAAACCAAGGAACAAGCCCTGCACTGGACAAGCCCTTCGGGTGGTGGCACATTTTCAGTGGGCTGATTTTCAAAGGACCAACAAGCCCACTTCCTGTCACAGTGGCAAACACAATCTCATGCAAAGTAGAGGCCATGCGTCTTCAGAAGAAGACAGCGGCTGGAACCAGACAGCCATCACAGAACGATCCATAGCCTTTTCCCTGGGATTTTTGGGAAGAGTTCAGGAGTAGGGCTAATCAACTGGTTTTGAAGGCAGCAGCTCTCACCAAGCTACTTGGAGTAGCACACAGAGAAGGCTACAGTAAATATGGAGTAAGCCTAATATTTCTGGAGTGAGGAAAAGATATTTTTTTAAAATTACTCTAACATTTTATTTTCAGCTTTGCAGCAATATAAGGGAAAAGCGTAGACCTGAGAAGTTTGGTAAATGTTCTCCCTTGGCTGGTTACTGTGACCTTGTTTGTTACTTATGAAGGAAAACAAAGATATGGTACTTTTGTTAAGTTGAAATATTTGAACTGCCTGCTAGGATTGCTTTTGTTTAGTAATTACACACAAGGTCAAGCTGCTTTGACACCACGCAGTTTTGAAAAGGTGCTTCCATGGTTAAGCTACAAAAACACTGTGACCTTAATGTTACCATTAACTCAAGTTTGACATAAATGTAAAAAACCAATTCTTGTAGCCAGGAAATATTACAATTTCCTGATACAAAATGTATCAGCAAGTCTAGCTGAGAAGTAAATATGTAAATAAAACAGTGTGTGTGTTTTTATAGATATATATTAAAATTATTTTATATATATACACACATATTAACAAAAAAGACGCGGTTCCTTGAAGCTTTTTCTGAGGCAGTGTTAACTATATTACAGCATTCAATTTTGCCATACCTTGCTAAAGGTAAACAAGATAATAGGAAGGACTTGTGATAAAATACAACAGCTTTTATTCTAGTTATAAAAATGTTCATTCTGCCATCTACCTGCTAAAGTAAGCCTGTGAGTTCTCATTACAATTTCAGCATGGCTGGTCATAAAAAAAAAGGTAGCAAAAGTTAAAAAAAGATAATTGGATTCTTTTGTGATTACAATATAATCTGACACTTCTAAGTAACTCTATACCTTCTGCCAGTGAACAAAAGGTTACATAGAATGGAAAGTGTCTCCTGTCACTAAATAAGCAATGAGATTCATCTACTTGGAAAGCTGGGTCCTATTTATTCTGTTATTTACAGAAGTTAGAGCATTATCATTTAAGTATAAAGTGAGGCACATACAGTACAACTTCTCAGTAGCATATGACTATGTATTCTCTGCATTTACATCAGATCTATATTAGATTTGCTATTAAAATGTAAGGCAAATGTTCTGAGAGAGGAGGTACTCCTAATGGCATGAAATGGTGTCATGTCCTACTTGAGTATTTACTCCTATAGACAAGAGTGAACAAATCAAGAACAGTAAGTCTCCAAAACCACAGCTTTAATTATATTTGTTTAATTCTAGGAAGAAGCACTATTGAGTAGAATGTCCTCTTGCCTGCAATAGGACATTTTTCTGTAGCAGAAAAAGTCCAAAGATCTCTTAGTGGGACAGACCATCATTCAATAATGATGATGAAGATTTATAGAAAATTTAGAACTATCAAACTCATTGAAGCAAACTCCATGGTTTCTTACGGCAGCTGTGATGAGAAAAACTACGTATTAATTTCCAATGGTACATTAACTACATTATAGACTCTACAAAATGTTTTACCTCTATCTTATTTAAAGCTAACCTGTGCTGACCTCCTGAAACTGCTTAATGAAAAATCTTCCTCTAGGCTAGGCAAAACTTCTTCTGCATCTTCTCCTTCTCGTTACTGGAGCTCACTGTGGAATTTTGCTATAAAATGAGGCTAGACAGCTTTTCACTGGGCTTTCAAAATTCAATTGGCTTACGCTCAGGCAATGAATAGAAAGAAAAAGTTATTTATAGTAAAGAGAAGCGGTAAGATTGCTTTATAAGAGGTAAGAGACACTAGTACAGGGGAACAACATGCAAAAGAGAAACCAAGAAATCGGATGAGAGAAGCAAACAAAAGGAAGGGACTGAGAAAGGGTAGAAAAGATGGAAACAATCTGCAGTGGTAAAGCACACTTGCAAGGAACAACGGCAGAAAATGAAACAGGACACTATATGAAGGAATAGGCAGAAATATAAAAAAAAAGGAAGATGAAACACCTAGGTGGAAAGCCATATTCCCACACACAATCTGAAATTCAACTCAAAATTCTCAAATATTTAAGTGTTTGGTAGAATAGCTGGCTGCCAGTAAATCCATTGAAAATTATGTGTCAATAGCCTAGTAATAACATACATTGTAGTAACAACATGGTGGAGAGGGCAACCTGCTAATGCCATCAGTATCTCCATTTGCTTAAGTGATACAGGGCTGTGTTGCATAGGTATGGATGATGACTGATGACAACTCACATTAAGGAGACAATATAATAACATGAAGAGGTTTTATTAATGAAATTTATTAATGAAATTTTAAAATTACCAAGAAAAGAAGACATAAAAATAACAGAGAATTCATAAAGTCAATGACAGTAATTTTAGCATCACATATGCAAAAGCTATTCAAATGTTTTATCCCTGAACAGAGAGTAACAGGAGCATCCCATCAGAAAGGAGTCAGATGTCCAGTATTTCATAGGAGTAGATGGAAAGTACTTGCTGCTACAAATTACTGGAACCTTAGAGAAGTTTCCACTTTCCTTAAGAACAGAACGGGTTTGGAGTAGAACACTGTTCATATACATGATTTTATGAGTAGAGACAACTACTAAAATTTTAACACTACTTAGCAAAATTTAATAGAATTACTTAAGAATTGGAAAGCTATAAAAATTGTCTTGCTTAGATAACAAGTCAACATAGACCACCACAAAACACCAGTATTAAGTATCACCAAAATCACCTTATTTCAGTTCTTCACAGAATAGCATGGATTGCAAGATGCAATTACTGTGAAACAGAAGTTATTCTTTTGCTCAGTTTGTAGAGGTGAGCTCACCTATGCCTACCTACAGGAAATGAAACACTGCATTTTCTCTTTACAAGAAAAAGAGATAATCTTTTTTTTTCCCATTCGAATCACCCTGTTTTCTTAATCTTCTGTGACTACTGAAAAAATCACCAGTGGCCCCTATTTCTCATGCAGTACCAATTGCTTTCTTGCGACAAAAGCCTGGAGCTTCTCAATTTTATCTCATGACTATTTTTTTCCTCATTGAAGACCTAGATTCCTAATTCATGTACTTAATGCCAGATGAGTTACATCTAAAATCAACAGGAAGAAAAGACATGCCAGCATCTCCTTTAGAATAATGTCTGCATTAATAAGGTATTTCAAAAGGATGAACAGAAATAACGAATTCATTTTCCAGAGTTACTCAGAGAAAGTCATGGCAGTCTCTCCAAATGTTATCAGGATCAGGCAACTTCTACGTGATGTCTGTTGCAGCTGATTGCAGAGATAGCTTGTTACTACAACCAACTTCAGTCAATCCACTTATTGTCAGGTTTGCATTTTCTTCTTCTTTCACGACTGGAGGAGTTTTTCAGTTGCCTAAAAAAATGTATTTTATGTGCCTTAGAGTATCTGTGGCACCTACACGGGGCTACCAAATATGGGAGACTCCTGTCCTTCTACCACAACTACTGACCAGATAGCACACCATAGGTCCTAGATGCCCATCTTCAGTCAACTGAATTGTGCCTTGATCGTCCACTTTAAAAGCAGTCTTGGAACTCTTCTCCTAAAGGTTTTATCAGCTATAAACAGAAGTAGTGTTTAAGAAATATGCATATTTACAATTATGCTGTTCATCTAGCAAACAATATGCAAGCTGACCAGAAGATTATTTCTCAGAAAGAACACTACTGCAGATCAAGCCTGAAGACTCTGTGTGTGATAATCTTTGAGTCTTTCCAAAGTTTTAGCAAGTCTCAGTAGGTTGAAACTGGATTCAAAATCCTTTTGAATTCCTGGCAATTCACAGGAAGGATCCTGTTTGTGCAGAAAATTACACTGGTCAAGAGGTACCTCAGCATTTGAGATGAAGTTTCAGTAGGATCTTTATTCCTATGAAAATGGGATATTAAAAATATCCCTAAAAAGTTGGGAGACATGCCAAAAATATTTGTAGCTTCGTTGTCCCCTGTAAATAGTATGTTTGGTTGTTGCAACTCCTAAGAGACAGAAAAACTACACAGTATATGAATGCGCCAAGACAACTTCAGATTCCAAGGAGTAGTCTTCTGCTAACTAATACACCCGTACTATCTTTGTAGAACTTTTTGCCACATGAATAAAAACACAACCACCAGGAAAAATGAATGAATAGTAGACAGAGCTGTGAGGTAAGCTTGTAGCTGTATTCCTATAGCTCCACTAGGTATTCCAAAACATCATGGAACTGCAATTTAAATGAAAACAGGATTTTGTATGCAGCCATAAAATTCTTTTAGTCTAGTCATTTCTGCTGTTAATTATGATTTTTTGCACACTGTGCAAAAAGACTCTTTGAGTCTGTGATCATCATTTACACAGTGAGCTGGAAGGTGCAGTACTCATGGTAAAGAGACTGACCCTGAGTCAGAGATTATACCTGAAAATGACAGTACAATCAATAAACCCTAATGATGGATAGATGAGAAGCAGATTTCACAGATGGCCTCAACTCTTGGATATTTGCATGAGGAGCTGATTTCTGGATAGGCATGGACCTTGAAGTAAGCCTGCCAGCAAAGAGTGGGTGCAGCAAATGTCTGCTGGAAAGATGGACTGGAAAAATGAGAAAAATTTTCTGTACTCGTTCACCAGCTTGATGATAGGACTAAAGAAAACACATGAATCAGCATGCATGTCCAAAAATTATTATCTGGCAATATAAGGTCTTCAATCAGTTTTGCATTCATCACAGATAAAAGCCTGGCATACTCACATATGTGCAGGTGCCAAGTATATATCCAACCTGAGACAAGAATTCACTGGCATGCTTAGGCACACTTGCATTTTTTGTTGGAATGGGGGACTGAATGGACTTGTTATTAGCATATTTTTGGACTCAGCTGAGCAAACAGTAACAAAACGTGATGGTTTTGGGTTACTGACTGAAGCGGCTGCAAGTTAACCTATCATTTAGACACCCCCCTCCCCCCAAAAAATATCCTGAACACAGATTCAGACAAAAAATTGCCATAATTTACACATACTTTCAAAATATTCCAAAGAATTCAGTTAAGTGTTGTGTAAGAGACTTTGTAAAATGACAGTAGCAACATCAAGAAAATGTATTAGATACCACCTGTGTCTAACATAGGTTACAACAAGAAAAGATAATCCCAAAACTCAGAATAGTTTAGCAACTATTAGGTTTAGTCAGTAGATAATAGAGATACACAACACCATACTTTATAGGAAGGGAGGGATGTTTTCTTTTACTGCAGATATTTCATTTGTCTCAGATTTCAGTTTAACCTTCACTTATAGGAATAAGAAAGCAATGACAGTGAAAATTCCCTTATCAGCTATACATACCTCCTTTATTTCTCATAGGCTACTGTTTCAAGAAAAACAATCTATTCCTATTCTTATTAAGAGAGTCTCTAAATAGGGATTAGAAAGGTACATGCAAACTGGACAAAGAGCAGAATCATACATATATCATAATTATGCAGTATTAAGAACCCAATAACCCATAGTGATGGGTTATCACAGCCGCTTCAGAAGTATAATGACTTCCCCTAAAAAGGCAGGTCTGATAAGATTGCTATTTTGCTGTCAGCCATGGGTCAAATTTGCTGTTAAGACTACAGCATATGCTAGAAAAAGGGTGTTATTAAAGAAAAGAAAAAAAAGACCTTTTCCCCTAACTATATGTGTTTTCCTTGAAGCCCTGTTATTTCAGCTGAGGGGCTGGGGGCGTGGGAGAAGTTTCACTGCTGGTCTGAGTAAAGTTGACTTTGCTTGTCTTTTCAGAAGTTAGAATTCAAGATTTCAGTATCCTCAAGTTTGCTATAATCCTAAACATGCAATGCTCAATATTAACATGAAATCAACTACACTCCTTAAAATGTAGTATCTTTAATTGCATTTTCAATTTCTTAATGTATGTCCTTGCATTAAAATCAATAGAGACCTGTGCAATACTACAGTATTGCCGTAGATTTCAAAGCAATGTTCATTTGCATTAAGAACCAAAACACGCCTACAGTGCTTAAGCAGAAATAATCTTTTGGAACAGGGAAAGTCCTTACTGATATCTTGGGTAAATTCTTTGCAATACTCGATTGAAATGTCCTGGTAATTCCACCCTTGAAAAAGCAATGATGAGGAACTCTATTTATCCCCTAAACCACAGCTTCTTTTGGCCCTTTCTAGTGTCATTTAAATCAACTAGCACCACAACTTAATGTCATGACTATTAATGGTGTTTTAGTTCAGAGGAGTAATAAGTGATTCAGACCATCTAAATTATGTGCTGTAACTTTCTCTACACAGGCTGAACAAGAAGCAAGTATTGAATGTTCCTGAATTAAAAGACTACGTTTGACACAATTTAATCAGACTCCAGTAGAAGGCTATCTGGACACATTTCTTTGAGAGAGATGCCCATAACACAGCATCCATAGCGTACAGCTGAACATAACAGTGGCCAAATTTTGCATATCAAGTCACAGAATCACAGAATCACAGAATCCTCTAGGTTGGAAGGGACCTTCAAGATCATCTTGTCCAACCATCTTGTCCAAGCCCCTATCTTGCTTCTGATAAAAGGGATACTTATGAAAAAAAAATTTAAAAAATGTAAGAAACAGGTCAAGGATTGACACTTCCATCATTGGGATGTTGTTCTACTTCTCCACACTTGAGACTGGCTAGCAGACCTCCTAGCAGAGAAACTGCCTCTGGACCATCTCCTGCCTAATGGCTACCAGTGAACTCAGTCCACCAATCTCAATACTCTGCTTTGAGGTCCTTTATATACATGCCCACTATAACATCCTGTGGCAATGAGTTTGACAGCTTAATTACTTAATAATTTGTTTTATTTTACTGCTGACTGATAATCTCACTGAATGTTCTCACAGAATGAGAAATGGTGAATAATGAGCTCATCTTCACCTTTTTTCACGCCACTCAATGTCACTGACTTCTGTCACATTACCTTTTAGCACCTCTTTTACAAGCTAAAGAGCTGTAATCTGTTTGATCATCTGCTGCAGAAGGTACAGCATCTCCTTGACATGTTTTCTGCCTTTCCCCAAATTGTTTATAAATTTATATCTTTTTTTTTTGAAATAGAATAACTGTAACTGCCAATGATATTTAAAATTAACAGAAAGAGATTCATATTTTCCGTCATAGATGTTTTTTTATATTGCTCTTGGTTCCTATTCTACTAATTCACAATACTCCATTCAGTTTTGTGATCATCGCTGGGCCAAGAACTCACATTTTCAGAAAGTTATATTCAACAATTCCAGTACTCCTCTTTGAAGATCCACCAGTATTCAACAACAGATAACTAAGGGCAAGGGCGAAAGCAAAGATCCTTTGAGAAGTTACTTAGCATCTATTGAGAATTTAAGTTACACGTCAAGGAAATAATGGTGCTGTTTTAGTAGCAACTGCCTTGATTAATTCACTATTATTCAGCTAAAGCTCTCACCTTCCTACTAGCTTTCTTCTTCAAATAATTTATGAGTTCACTGAACAGCATATGTCCCAGTACCTCTTATCCCAACACCTCACTGGTAATCTGTGTCATCTGGGGAAAAAAACAACCATTTATTCCCATTCTCTCTTCCCAGGTTTTTAAGTAACTATTTGCCTTTGACAGAATCTTCTCTCCTACAACTCAGGCTCTTTCAGAGTTTTTGGTAATAAATATTTTAACGACTTTGAGGAAATTCACTGATAGATCTCTTAGGAGATAAAACCCCAACAATTATCACCTACCACAGTATGCCAGAATGTCACATTGTATGTCAATGAATAGGTGGATATGGTTTTGACAAATAGACCAGGAATATACATAAACACACTCTCATTGCCGGCAAAGGAGACCTCAATCAGATTTGGTACAAGCAACTTGGAAAGGCCACTCCTTTAGATTTTAAAGCAGCTCTTTAAAAACATACACTCATCATATATATATGATGGAGGAGGAGGAAAACAGCAGCAAGAATCAAACCACCCTTTGTAGAAGAAAACTTCGAAAGTGGAAGCAACAGATGACAACATGACACAGGGCTTCTGTAGGGAATTTGCATCTACAAGTAGTGCCTTGTTAGAATGAACTGATCCTCCAAAGTGGAGAATAAAGGTGTGCAAAGTCTGGAACACCAAAAGCTCTGATTTTTCGCAAGCAGTACAGGATCAGGTAGGAACTGCTAAGATTCACCTCTCCCTGGAATTCAAAAAGTTTTCAGAGTGTCTTCTGCTTTTTTTTTTTTTATTTTAAACATCCATTTTGCCTGTCTGTTATAGCATCCTTCCTGCTGATGCTTGTGACTATGTAAAGCAAAAAGTGAACTTCATAAAACCAGCAAATCATTCATAAATACATATCAGGTAGCTCTGCTCTGTCAGTTAAAAGTGGAACTTCCCTTACAGGATGTATTTTTCACTTAAAAATATATATCTTATTAAAAACATTAAACAGTATTAAAAGAAAAGAATCCTCCCTCCCCTGCAGAATGTCAGAATTGCTCTTCAGAACTTTTCACTTGTTTAGGAAACTGGGTGCTGGAGCCAAAGCATCAAGTGCTGTGCTAAAACCAGATGTATGTATTTTTGTGACTGCAAAGATAAAGCTATACACATCATATGAAGTGATCAATATTGATTGCACCATTCTTCCAGATAAGAACAGAACTTATATGAATTGTCACCTTTCTTTCTCCAAACTAAGGCTTTACTGTAGACTATCCTTTCCCAAAAGGAAAATAATGAAAACATGCAGATAAGTAAATCACTTTTGTCTAGGACAAACTGCTAAAGAAATTAATCTTCCTTTTCTTTTAGAAAAAACTTCAACTATATTTTTTAATATATACTAGTAATTTTTTTAACAACAACAAATCCCACTGATCTATGGTCTTTCGTTATAACACTTCATGGGATGTAGGAAAACTTCCACAATTTCCAGTAGAGCTCATTCAACTTGCAAACATACAAACATCTGCTCTTTTGAAAAGCTGTTGTATGCTTAACAACAAAATTGGTTTCATGTTCTTCTAGCTTTTTCAATTAAAATGTTAAAATTTTAGAATCTCCTTTTTAAAGAGTTAACCTGACTGCAGACACCTAGGTCTAAATATTTCCAGACTGGCTAATTTCCGATTACTTCTATGGATGGAGTATACCCAATACCCGTGATAAAATAAAATTTTTCCAGTTAGGCAAAAGCAATAGGAGGAAATAAAGTCCTGCAAGGAAATAAATCCTAACCAAAATAAGGTAGCTTCAAAAGAAACTTTGATTTTAAAAAACCAACCAGCCAAAAAAAAGCAAACCTCAAAATCTTTTTTAATTCATCTGTAGGTTTGAGGAATCAGGTAAGCTAACTGATGAAAAGTTGATTTCACTGGTGCTATAGCATACCCAAAACATCATGTTTTCTTGACAAAGGAGACCCAGCTCCCCTTGCTTTTTGGTTTATATAGTACACAGTACTATCAAGAGCTGTCAATTCTTATCAGCAATTTCTGAAGCTCATGTAAGAATGATTTTCATGCATTTTGGACTTCCCAGAAACTCAAAACACTTAAATGAAGCAACTGTTTCTCTGAACGCCATTGATCCAGATTCAGACAAGCACCCAACCTATGCAGTAAGCATCCATGTTCTCGCTGACCAGGAAGAGTGAAGAAGCATATTGTCATGAGTTTGGTTAATTTGCCAGAAAACAGAAGCCGTGATACCTGAAGAAATAATCACTCAATGCTCAAGCAGCTGCCATCTGAGTGAATTTACTACAAAATCTTAGTTGAAGAAGGTGAAGCACCATGCATGCTACAATACAGTCCACATACCAGACACTATCATATATACCATACATACATACAGAAGCCATTCCCCAAACATAATGGTTTTTTCCCATCAATGCCCACTGGTTTCAGGCCACTAAAATGAATCTGGTGGAATCACAATACGGATGCCTATAATTGCCTCAAAGAATTTTGTACACTGACAGGAACAGGAGAGCATTCTTCACACTGACAAGTCCGTTAAGGTTGTTCAATTTGACTTGGTCTTGCACTGAGCAAAGCAATTAAAAAATTTCCAGGGACAACCTTGCATTAGCCAGCCAGCCAGAACTAAGGGAAGAAGGAGATCCCACTATCTGTGGAGCTAGAACTCACCACATGCCTGAAAAAATCCCAAGAAGACCTCCAATCATGTATGTAACTGGGCCTGACTTCCTTCTAGGTCTGTGGAGAGCACAGGTCATCCACCGATGAATGTCCCAAAGGAAGTAATAATATAACCTTGCACTTCAGACAAAAAGAAGGCTCTGGCCAGTATCAAGATGCAGTAAATGGTCTTCTAAAAACCGAACCTTCTTCCTAAAGAATAGAAGGCTTCAGAACACAGCATCATCTCAAGTAACGAGGAGGAGGTGGCAGGCTGTCTCGGGACTCCCACAGTCACAGCTATCATACTCTCTTCAAGACTGGTTACAACCTTCTCTCTCAAATGATTTTGGTGAGTTCATTTTTGAAGTGGAGTGTGGGATTCCAGAAAAAAAAATATTTAATCAGCCAGATCTTTCCATTTCAGTTCTCTTTTCTTGGTGTTTGATTCAAACACGTGCAGGTTTTGAAACTGACACCAGGAAAAGACTGAGTACTTTTTATTTATGTGCATGTGCACCTCTGTGAAAAGTACATATAAAAAATACAGATGTCTTCAGACCTCCTAGCAAAAACCTTCATGCAAACTTCACAGCCTGAAGAAATGTTGTGTCTAAAGAGAACAAACCAAGGAAACAGTATTATGCTATGATTTTTTCACACAGTAAATTTTTCACAAATAACATTGCAAATTAGTTTACAGTTCCTCATTAACAAAGAAACTTTAGTTTGGAAAAACTGCCAGATATTTATGTAAAGAATTTCCTTGTTTCTGAAATCAAATAAATTGCTGAAATTAGCATAAACTGAAAAATATGCTATTTTGTCATTTTTTTAATTAATGCATGGGGTTTTTCTATACACATTGCACAGTTTCTTGAATCTTGAAACTTCTTCCTTAGAACTGTTCTATTCTAAATACTGTCTACTTTTCTACAACACAGAGAAACATGTTTTTACCAGTAACTTTTTCACTATAATACAGAGTAATGGTGTTCACTATACAAAATCCAAATTCCATAGATTAACTCTTAGAAAATAAAGAGAAGCTGTCTCTCCAGGTTTATACAGACATGACATTATGAAGTTTTCAGAATTGTTTATAAAAAATGTTCATCTTCAGAAGTAGTGAATGTTTAATGCACAACCACAAGTTGGTAATTTATTTGGGTATTTTTGTATTATTTGCTCATATTGCAGCTTACAAAAGTAATTCTTCAATTTCAGAGGCTGGTACATGTTATGTGACTTAAACCAACAGCAATATTGACAAATATATTAATTTGGAACATCATGGTGAGCCTCTCCACCGAAGTGGAAAAAAGATAATTAGATGCTCAGTATCAGATATTAGCAGAAAGCAGGTAAATTTAACATCAAATTTAACATAATGACAGTTTCTTAAGAGATTTTAGATTGCTAAGATTTTCAGAACATACACCCCTAACAGCGAATCAGCTGTTTTAATCCTCTATGTAGTCTTCCTCTAATATTTTCATAAACGTGTACAAATGTTGACCTTGCACGACATTTGGAAATTATCTAAAACATGACAGTTAATCAAACAGCTCAGTAATTTGACTATATTATTCCCTAATATTTGCTGATTAAAGTCCCTTACTATGAATAATTGTCAGAAACTAAAAAGTAAAACTAGCACTTATATTATCTTGGTAATTTTCATGAGGCTTTTGGAAAGCATTTTAATTACAAACAGTATACAGAAGATTGCAAGGTACATTGCCCAGGAGTATTTTGACTTGACATTCAGGAACAGGTATTTGATTGTTCAATGAAAAATATGGTATTAAAAAGAATTTCTAAACTTGAAGCCTCAAAAGCATTTTCCTTCCTTGAAAGCTGTGACAACAGAACCTTTATAACAGAAATACATACTACTCCTGCTTTGGATTTGATAATAGTTGATAACAGGCAATAATACTCATATTTATGCACTCATATAGTACCTACAGACTGAAATCTGTTGAATTTATTTTTAAAATAGGTTACGATACCATATTCAGAGAATCATTATTACCAACTCATTGACAAACTGGAAGACTCTCTTAAGAGGGGCTCCCCCAGTCTGTCCTGATGGATAATTATTAATAACTCAAATGACAGAGTAGACTTTTTAAATCTGAGCATGACATTAGCCCACGGAGAGCTAGATGCTAGAGCTAAAAGTCCTAGTATACAGGACTGAAATTCAGAATAATCCTGCTAAACTGAAGACATAATCTAGGAGAAAATTAAGATGCAATTCAAGAAGGTAAATAATTTAGGTAAGAATAATCAACTGAGAAAATACAGGGTTAGGACAAATAATACATAGCCATCCTTCAAAGTGGTATTTTGATGGTTAGAGTTACCCAGAGCTAGAAGTGATCAGTAATAGAATATTCCCACATAGACAAGACACTGCCTTGAAGTGTAAACCGATCTTTACAGCTTACTTGTTGGTTAAGCCACAGTTTTATTTTTTTATAGGGGGTACCCTACCTAAGGAATTCAGAAGAACTGGAAGGAATTCAGCAGAAAATATTAACTACCAGAGGTCTAGAAAAGGTGACATAACAGGAAAAATTAAGAATTAGGAGACTCTCAGTTGAGAGGAAACTGAGTGGAGATCCAACAGAAGACAGGGAAAAAACACCCAGAATGGGCATGCAAAGTGAAAGCTCACTGCTCATTCTACAGGAATACTACTTGTTTGTGGCCACCAGAAAGAATCCTTTCCCAAAAGCTAGCCCTTACTTTCTACGGATTTACAGTACACTCCTCAGTGCCTGAGGGTTGAACCTGTAACTAAGATGGAATTTTCTTTAGTCAGTATTCCATTTTGTATCAGTCTCTTGTTCCTACAGAAACACTACACTCAGTTAACCAGTTCACCGTGATTTTACCCAGCCCAACCACACCAAACAGGTTTAACAATGAAGCAATGAATTTTCTGTCATGGTTCAAGAGAAGCCTTCAAGAGAAGGCTTTAAAGTACAGCAGTACAAGGTTTTCAAACAGAACTACAAGAAAAATGTGGTATATGCAACACAGTTTTCAGGTAAAATCAAATACCTCACTGGTTGTCCAGGTATACCTTTACCTCTAATCCTCAAGGCATACGTTATCTTCAAAAGCTGGTAACAGTTATTATGGCAAAAGCTGATGACCAAAAACCCCTCAGTTCCTTCTCTTTTTTCCCCTTTTACCAAACCTCCCACACTTCCATACCTTAATGGCATTTCATATGCCTCCCTTGCTTCACCCGGCCATCTTCATTGCTTAAGAGTTCACATGCTGTTAAAGATCATTTGTTCAGCACACATTTAAACTCCTGATTCCTAAACACAAGCTCAGCTTCTGATAACAATAGCTACATAAAACTTGGACGGGTTATCAGAACAGATATTATTAGCAAACAAAGCATTTTGCTTCGGGATGTTGTAAAAAAATCAAAATTTCACACTCGATCTCTGTGTAGCTTAAGTACTGCTGCATCAAAAGTACTTTTGTGAGTTTAACTGGGATGCCAATAGGAAGAAAATTAACTCAAATACCTGTTTACAGAACTAAATCCATAGGCATACAAATATTAAATCTGTACTCAAAATCTTAAATTAGATCCTACGTCACTACATTAACAACTTCTTACCTCTTAGTTATATCCTAGCTGTCATTTTACAAGCGACATATTCACTTTCTCAAAAACACGTTGAAAAGTTAGTCAATGAAAGTTCAGTGGCACCTTCTTTTAATGCACTACACATGCTTGCTCCTATGCAAACCAAGTTTTAACTGTCATGCTGTCAAGAAAAATGATAATTCCCTAGTCATATCTATCTTTTTAAGAATGTAAGATCTACAGAACAATTTACAATAGAAAATTGTTTCATATGTTTAATAAAATCTGCCACTTGCATGAAAGCCCAGCGAGATGTTACATTTGAAGCTGACAATGGAAAAAAAAAAAAAACCACCAGCAAAGAACAAAACACACAGAAGTGGGAAGCATTTCAAGTCTTATACGTGCCTATTCTTTCCTCAGCTCTCTCTCAGCTTAATGCAGTATAAAAGTCCATTAATAAAAAAGTGAGCATACATAAAGCAGTCTCCAAGCTGCATAGGGTCATTTACTCTGAAAGACCTTCTTAGGGAGATAACCGTGTTTATTAAGAAGTCCCAATCTGAAAATCACCAATGATATCAATGCCCAATGAACAATCACAGGCATTACCTGCAGTAATAGATGTATGTTGCTCAATCTAGTCTGCTTTTGAATGCTCTCCTAAATTTGATTCCAAATTTGCTATATTAGTAAAAAAAAAAAAAAGCAAACCCCCCCAAAAGCTATACATGCTTTTCTGATCTAATGAAATTAAGCTCTTTGTATTTAAGTTTTTCCTTTGGCTTTTGCCAAAAATATTGTAGTTTATATCTAGTAGTTTACAATGCAACAAACAGGTACCTTGGTACTTGAAAATCTGAAATTAAAACAGAACTGCAGCTGGTCATTCTTAAGGCAGATTCTCTCCACTTTAATCAAGGCAGTTAGTGCAGGTCATACTCTATGAGGGACACCTCGCCTTATTTGAAATGACTTGAATCTTTTCACTCTCAAGGCAGTTTGCAATGTACACTTCTTTGTTCGGAATGGTAAGAAAAGGAGATTTTGAAGGTATAGGGTTTTTTTGTCGGTTCGTCTTTAAGGTGGTTCAGTGCTGCTTTTTCACTTTGTAGCAAAGGTAGGTAGAACCTCTGTGAGGCACTCTGATCACTTTTTATTCCTTCAATTATTTTAAAATAATAATAAAACAAATACGAATCTGACTTACTTTCCTTTATGAGCAAAGGGGGGAAAGAAAATTCTTGTGAAACCATACTGCGTGGGATTTAATCTCCAATAGTGTTATAATGGTAATCCACATATTTTACTAAAAGTTTACACTCAATCCACAAATGCTCAGTTAAAAAGCCCCAGCGAAGCGTGATTTCCAAAGAACAAGCCCTGCACTCAGAGTTATGCCACAAGTACACCCGAGTCCCGGCTGCACTGCTATACGCACTTCTTTACGGTTAAGGTTTTGTTGTTCGCTTTTTTTTTTTCCTAAACATCTCTAGGCTGGCGCAAAGAGGTGAGGAAATTTCACAGCAGACTACTAAAGATGCCAACGTTATACCTCCAGGGACACTTAATCCCACCTCCCCGTGACAAACGGCAACGGAGGCCGCAGGAGTGGAAGAAGTTCGGCCGAAGCGCTGCCGGCACCGCTCCCGCCCCGGCGCCCACGACCCCCTGCGCCCCCTCCCCACGCACAGCCCGCCCCGCGCCACCCCCTCCCGCGTCCCTCTGCCCCTCGCTGGAAACTTTCTGCCGGCGGCAGCACCGGCACCGAACGGCGGGCGGCGACGCAGGGACGGGGACCCCCGAGGCCCTCACCCGCGGCGGGACGAGCATCGCCTCAGCGACTCTGCGGAGTTTCCAGAGCGCGAAGCGGCTCTCGCCGAAGTCGGTAACAAACCCATGCGCACCCCCCGCGCCGAAGACTTACCCCCTCGCCTCCCTCCCCTGCCCTCCACCCCTCGGCAAGCGGCGGGAGGACAACTTTTCCGGTGGCGCTTGCCCTCTCCCGGGCCGGGCCGGGGCGAGGCGCGCAGGGCTGAGGGGAAAAGGCGTGCGGGGCCGTTACCTGATGTCCCCGCTGGGCTGCAGGGCAGGGCAGAGTCCCCACGGTCCCCTTCATGCCCGACCCGCCCTGAGGCACGAGTCTTCATCCAGCTTCCTCCCCCGCAGGCAGCGCCTCCTTCCCTCCTCCCGGCGGGGCAGCAGCCCCGGGCGCTGAGCGAGCGCCGCTCTGGCAGCCTCGCCGGCGCGACGGGGAGGGAAGGAGGAATGCGGGGAGGGAGGAGAAGAGGCCGAGCAGGGGGCGGGAAACGAGCTGTGCCCTCCCTCTATCTCTCTCTCTCTCCCTCCTTTCCTCCTCGCCGCGCCGGCACACGGAGGCTAGGGAGAAGTCCCGGTTCCCGGGCTACTGGCTCCCTCCTCACCGGGCCGCCCACAGCCCGCCGCGGCGCCCCGTGGCAACAGGCGCCCGGTGCGGCCCCGCCGCCCCACCGGCGGTAGCTCCGCGGCTCTGA
>VXAK01021300.1:154-11533 GCA_013399435.1 Arenaria interpres | reverse complement strand
CTAAATCTCTGCTCTTCCAGTTTGATGCCAATGTTGCTGAAGGGGAAAGAAAAATGCCCACAGGCAACGTTCATTTATATACAAAGACTTTATTTATAAAAAAAAAAAAAAAGAGTACAAGAACAATGTAGGTCCGACTGCAGATGTACAACACAGAAAGGCTCAGGAGTCACCACACATGCAGCAGGGACCCTGCCTCCCCATCCAGGGAGGGGTGGAAAACCCTGCTCACATGGAAACACAAGTCAGAGAGACACACAAGACAGAGAGCTTTTGTAAACTCAGAAAACAACAGGAAAAAAGGGCACAGAAGACAACAGCTTTGTGGTCTGAGACAAACCCTTCAAGACTGCTAGTAATGATCGTTAGTTAGTTAATAGATCTGAGCTCTATTATTACTTGTCTACAGAAAAAAAAAAGCCTCCCTAGGTTAAGGTTTTTTTTTTGGTTTTTTTTTTTTTTTTTTCTTCTCTACTCCATATCGAAGTTCAAGTGGAAACAAATGTGTAGGATTAAGCAACTTTAAAATTCATAGATAAGCTGGGGGGAAATCCTTTCCCCTCAGACAAAACCTCGGTGTCCGGCCCTTTGCTTGACACACATCTTTCTCCTCATTCCCTTTTGCCCCATCGTTCGTGGGCAAAAGCAGTATTGTACAAAGTAGCCAAAACTAGAATGACTCAAAAAAAAAAAAAAAGAAAAATCTAGACACACAAGCGTTTGATATCAGGATATAAATCAACGTTTTGTGTTCCACTAATAAGAGTTTCAGTTATTTGCAATAAATCTTAAGTGCGATTAAATGAACTTATGCTTATACGCCCTAAAATGTTCTGCATATTTTCACGTCTTGTTTCTTAGCATTCCTAACTTTTGTTTGATAAGAAAATGGTTGCGAAATATTTCAAAAGAATTTCCTACGATGATAATACAGAAATCTGCTTGAAGTTTACACTGGGGAAAAATGTTAAAAAAGCATTTTAATTTCAAATAGAGAAAGGAAGGAAAAAAGATATTTATAGTAGTATTTACAAGCCTATTACTAAATTCACATTGATGCTTTATTGAACAAACTTCAACATGAAAATTAATTTTTAAGCAACCTGTAAGTATGAATAGTTAATAAATTTGACAAATTCATTTAAACCCAGTAAAAATACTCTATGTTTAGCAAAAAAAAAAAAATCCAAAAAAACCACAACCATAAAGAAATAGTGCTTTTTAAAATTTGGCTCTGGTGGAAAATGTAGCATTTCAGAAGGGGCAAGAACCTGAATAAAAGCACAAAAGGAAACAAAAATCCAGATGCATTTCCAGTGAGAAAGCTTTTCCTTGGCAAAGTACAAAAGTTTCAAGGAAGTATCATCCAGCACCTACACAAAATCGGTTTTTGGAAAAATTATAGGAAGGTGTTAATATGTCATTGAAAGCTGCCCACTTGGCTGGCATAAAATTCTTCACTAAAAGTTATCACCAGCAGAAAATCCAGGAACAAAAATACTTGATTAATCTAGGACCACAGCAAAAGTCAAGTTTGACAACTGGCTTTTGCTTATTCTGCAGACTTTAAAAATATGGCTTTGCCGTTTTGTTTGTGGCGTTACAGCATTATAATCCACACACGTCACATTTTTTTAATTCTTTCAAAAAAGCGTTTTCAACTCGCAGTTTTTCAGTCTCCTGTAAAACAGAAAAAACACGGAGGTATTAAGGAAATTATACTCACTTCTTTCATATTTCTAAATTGACTTTAACCCAGCAAAACCACCCTATGTTTAGCTAAAAAATAAATCATAAATAAATTGTGCTTTTTAAAATTTGGCTCTGGTGGAAAATGTAGCATTTCAGAAGGGGCAAGAACCTGAATAAAAGCACAAAAGGAAACAAAAATCCAGGTGTGATCCCAGTGAGAAAGCTTTTCTTTGGCAAGGTACAAAATTTTCAAGGAAAAGTGTTTTATACACTATGAAATGGGGTGATTCTTGTCTGGGGCCTGTGAGGAGACAGACCAGCCATGACCTACACAACTGCATGAAACCAGAGGTATCTATTACTTTCCAACAGAAAAGCAAGAATTTTAGGTTTCATTCTCAAAGCTTTTCTCTCTTCTATGTCAGGCCATTACTTCACCTGTTTTCTACTCTGCAACTTACCTCAGTAAGTTTAGCGTAATCTTTCTTCAGTTTCACAAGATACTGAATCTTCTGGTTTACGTTTTGATGACCAAGTAATTTCCCGTTCTCCTCAGCGAGAGAGTCAACTTGCTTCCTCAGCAAGTCCGCTTCCTGTAATTAGTAAATACATTGTGTACCTCTTAATTGTAGCCCCTCCTCCTCTTTGCAGAAGAAATAAATTTCTTTGAATCCATTAAGATATTAACGTTGAAGTTCATTGTAACATATGATGCAAGAGTTGGTTCATTCAGGAAACATGTATTTGTTTTAGTCTCCTTACGTACTACGTTCGGTCCCTCTAAAGGGCAAAAGCACGATTTTGATTTGTATTAGGAATTGCAGTAGTGATTTCCCTACCCAGAGTTCCAGTAGCACAGGTAACAGCACTACAAATACAACTGAGCCGCAAGACAAAACATTTTCAGAGGCAGGATTTGATTGCTGTTAACTCAGAATATTCTCCAATTAACACCAGCTCTACCTCTGCTGAGTAAGATTCTACTGTAAAGACAATAAAAAAAATTATACATATAGAACCTTTCTAGATCTGTCTCTCTCTTCACATGTTTCCTCCAGTTTTGATCTAATTTCTTCTTTTTCATTAAATGCTTTCAGCTCCAAAGCTCTTGTTCGTTCCATCTCCAGAGCCATTTTGACACAAGTATTCTCCTTGATTTTGAGGGTATTTTTGGTCTCTTCTAATCTGCCAATATAAAAGCATCATATAATATTAAAAACCAACTAAACAGCATACAACTGAATTAGTAAGTCATCCTTGGACATGTAGGAAGCCTCTTCTAAAAACACCCTTTAAAGACAATTTATTTTCCCTAGAACTTAGTGCTAACAAGGAAAAATTACATTCTCTTTCACAGCTATTGAGTATGATACAGTGTCTTAAGCGGTGGGTGTTTTGGAGTTGCACTTCTTTTTGGGAAGCCTGCTGCTTCCATACAGGTCGGCTCATGAAAGAAAACAGAAGCTTCACCTGCAAGAACGCTAGGAATTCATCTAAGGCATGCAAATTTGCCAGATGAACTTCACTGCTCTTCAAGTTTCCCCTTAATCCCTTGTTTGTATGTGGCTTTTCCCCCAGTAGCCTTGCTGCTCAGAAACATCTCTGAGCAGCCCAGAGATGGTCTGAGCTTCATTGGCCTGGTAACAGAAGGACCACCGCTTTAGACAGATGGCTTTTCTGCTGACAATATTTTAATTCTATCGGGCTGACAGAATATTAAGCCGTGCTATCACACTTGGCAGCCTGTCGACTGATTATGTGAACTTTAGTAATTTTGCAGGTCTGTTCAAATATTGCATAAATGAAAATGTTTTTGTCATCAGATTTGTTTCACTGAAGCCTGGTGTTTACTACCTGCTGTATGAAAACAGTATTCACTCACTGCATTTGTCAAGACATTTTCTTGATGACAAAAGAATCCTCTTTGTACATTATTTGTTTTTATGAGACTAACACTAATAGTAGTTATTTCTATAAGCCTATTTCAGTGACCAGACAGGTATGAAAACTCAATGCATCGAATATCAGAAGAACCCCTAATCAAAACTAGGGCTTCGTGAAAATTTAGTGTTAATCACTTTTGAAATGACCACATTCATAAAACTTACCTTCATCCATATAAGTTATTTATATAGAAAGCATTCCATTAAATGTAAATAAATCAAATATTAGGATATTCAGCCACTACGAATCCCAAAGCAATAAAGATCAGGAAAATCTTTAGAGGCAACATTTTCAAAGTTATTTTTATCTACTAATTCAGTACTTCATTTCTTGACTGCTGCCCGTTCAAGGTGTGAAACACTTGAATTTCTAGAACTACCCATACAATACTGCAAACACAATCTAGGAATCCTCTAATAATAAACAATTTTCATTATTCAAACTGAAGCGCAAAAAGAAAATAGCACAAAAGAGCAAAGAATGAGATTAAGTTTCAAATGAAAATATTTCCAATAAAAAAAAGAAATGAACAGTATTTCCTTTTAATTTGAGAAGGAATGTGCTTAGAATTCACTGCAAATAAAAGAAGTCAAAACCCTATGCCATAGATAATTTTTAACAATTAAAAACTCCTTTTCAATTTAAGTTTTTCTATGGTTCCACCTATTCCAGAGTATTTCCCAATATAATGCTACCTTTTTAGAAAACATAATAATAGGTGCTACTACCACCTACTGATGAGAAAGAGTAAGAACTTAATGTGTCTTGCAGAAGCGTAAAATTTTTAAACTACATCTTTTACAATTCCAGATCCTGGACTTCAATTGCTTAAATAGGCCTTTTTGGTATTAACGAGTTTAATACGAGTCTCCAGTTGAACGAACAATATTTAAACTTACTCTGCCTTGATTTTCAGCATCTCCTCCATTGCTTTATTCTGTAAAAGTTCAAAAGTAGTAGTTACATTCTTAATGTTTAATATACATATATTTAAAATTGTCACAACTGATACTACATACCTCATCCCAGATCCTACCAAAATCATCCTACTGTCCAGTAGGGTTCATGTCTTTGCTATATGCACATATTGCCCATTTCATACCAGTACAAGTGCCCCACAGCAATATCTCTGCCCATTCATACACAACAGAGCTCTAACAGGGGGCTCTCCTATCCGGGAGATCCACGGCAACCTCCACTGTGACATTAACTTCCCTTTGGCAGAGCCCTGACATTAGCAAATGACACAATCTTCACTTTCCAGCTCTGTGGAGATGAGTCAGATTTAGTGATCTGAATCTGGTTTTGCTTATTGCACAATCTAACACCCAGTTCATCGGTGCTAGACCAAGATAGAAACCTTAAAAGAGAAGTATCAGGCTCCGTGTCTGTTGAAATTCACTAGAAATCAGTGTTTGTTTCACTGCCATGAAATAGAAAACATGTTAATGCTTCACAGCAGGGAAACCGCAACTGACATGAGAAGGGTAACATACCTTGGCAAGTCGTTCTTCAGCAATCTCCTCCTCTTTCTCTTTGAGACATTGAACATCAGTTTGTTTCTGGTCACTAGGAAATTCAATAATGAAGAAAGTTTCTTACAAACAGAGGAAACCAGTGGTAAAAACAACATCTTACCAAGATTAAGCCAGTAAGTGTGTGTAGTTGTCTTGATACACGCTTGTACTCAAAATACTAAAAAACTCTGGAAGGGTTTAAACTTTATATTCCAAGAACATCACAGTTTCCTGTGATTTAGTTTTTATATCTGGTATAAACAGCCTCAGTCAGAGAGTAAGAATGTGTATGTGTGGATGGGTTTTTTGTTAATGTTAATTAAGCGCCAGCTTATAAAGTCTAACTTCTTCTGAGAACTAAAATAAAAATCATACGTTTTCCTTGCTAAATTTTGGTACAACCCACTTCCAAAATCCACCCAAATCCATCCATTTTATAAATGGCTGGATAAAACTGCAACAATCTCAGTGGGCACTTACATGAACGTTAAAACCTCCAAGTTTAGAATCATTGGTTATGCTGGAACCTTTCAAATTCTAGTACTGGTCAGTCTGTACCAGCTCCAAATTAATGACCCAAGCCTGCTCCAGCTTAGCATTACAAAGCTGAAGGCTGACCTTTTCTCTCCAGCTTACCCTTGCCTTCCCTAACACTAAATACCAGAACTGAGCAGACACTTAGTCTCATTTTGTAGTCTCAAACATCCTCCTACACAGTTCAAGAACCTCACATCTCATTACCTTGCCACACCAATGAACAAATCATCTCGCTCTCTAACACCGGGCCACGCAAAAGGTAACTGCTACCTGCTGCCATCAGCTGCTCCCATAAAGCATGAGGCATGTCTCTTGTGAATATCCCCACCTGAGATGTATAAAGCTGATTTTGGAGAGCGCATGCAATATACTACTAGCTTTTGGCCTATTCGAACCACAACTCTATCAATTAACAGCAGCTGAAAATTGTTAATGCTTATCAAAATTGTACCACATGGTCACAAGTCAGGAATCTAGCAAGTAAGGAACAGAAAAGTAATGCTTTTCTGTCAAAAATTGGGTCCAAGTAACCTACTCCATGAACTGTGAAAAACAAAGCCACAGAATCCAGTTTTCCATGGCAAGGCAACTGCTTCTTGTTTCTCCTGTCGTTCCCATTACAATTCACAACAGACTTTCAAATGTCCGTTGCAAACTAAGCAAAAGGCCCTAGAATCATAGAATCATCTAGGTTGGAAGGGACCTCAAAGATCATCTAGTCCAACCATCAACCTAACTCTGACAAAAAATAAGTAAGAAATAAATAATAAAAATAATAATAATAAAAAAATAATCACTAAACCATATTCCTGAGGACCATGTCAACCCGTCTTTTGAACACCTCCAGGGATGGTGCCTCAACCACTTCCCTGGGCAGCCCATTCCAATGCTGGATAACCCTTTCGGTGAAGAAATGTTTCCTAATATCCAATCTAAACCTCCCCTGGCACAACTTGAGGCCATTTCCCCTTGTCCTATCTCCTGTAGGCAACATCACCATTCAATATCCAACCTGATCTGCCCCACCTTATGCACAGAGTGTTTTCCACAAATTAATCCCTTCATAATTTAAGATTACTGTATAATACATATAAAGCAAGGACAAATTGGAGACACCAGCAATTACAGCATCTTCTAATCAGAATACTTAATTTTGCATTAAATACTTATTGAAAAGTCAGTTATAGAACTGACAACACTGATACTTCATTGAATAAAGATAAAAGTTCTGGAAAATATTTTTGATACATTTAGTAGGCAAAAAAAAATATTAAACCCCTACCTAGCATTAAGTTACTGTTTACTAAATTACCCCTTAAAAAAGAATTGTCATTAAATAAATATCAACAGAATTATTTGCTGCCAGTTAAAATTTCTTTTCACAAGATGTAAAGCAGCAGATTTAATTCTTTACAAAATTGAAAACAAAAAAAGTAAGCCACAAACCAAAATATTTTCTGTCCAAAACTAAACTGTACAGATTACAGTTTAAACCAAACCTCAAGGTATCTCCAATCTGAGATACACAGCTTTTGTGAGGTACCGTCTTCTCAGAGGAAGTTCATTTCTTACCCTTAAAACCACAAGATAGAGAACTTCTTCCATTTATTTCTATGTTAAAACTTGTGTTGACTTTATTGGGACATTTCCTGTCCACCAAAACCATAACTGCGCAAGCAATATGGCAATATAATAGTAATCAGGAAGGGCTACGCATCAAGTTAGTTTACATTCCATTTCCATTTCCTTTATAAAACTTTGTTGTATTTAAGAATTTGTGGTTTAAAGACAAAGTTTATAAACCAGTAAGCAGTTTCAAAAGAAATGGCTGAGTCAATCTCTAATTATACAAATAACATATAAGATTGCATTTCAAATAAAACCTGTAAATCTGTTTATCTTACTTAATTGCTTCAGGTGAAGACAGGTTTTTCTTGTTTTATTTTACTTTACCTGTTCTTGCTTAGTCTCTGAGCTTCTACAAGGCTCTGTAAATTCCTGTTGTTCTCCATCAATATCTGCATTTCCAGACGCAAATTACTTACTTGTTCCTAAGTAAGTGAAACAGGAAACATTTTATCTGAAGACCAAATTGCAATTCCTGCTTCAGGAATTTCAACTGCAACAATTTCCAGTTGAACATGTTTTTGAGTAAAACAGAAGACAAAACTATTTCTCAGAAAACAAGCCCAGTTCTCTGGCAAAGATCTGCATCACCCTTCCATTTACAGTTTCGTAAGCAACTTGATTTAGAGTAAGTCAGGACAGTTTAATGAGCAAAAATGACGTTACTATTTGATATGCATGAACACAACTCAGTCCTTGGGAGAATGTGATACACGGACATCTCAAGTAAGTTGTCACCATTCGTTACCAGCCTAGGTAAATAGAAGACCAAGAAGTGCCCCCTGCTTTAGTGGACTGACTACTGAGCAGAGCTCATTAAAAATCTGAACTCTGTAATTCTGTCTTATTTTAACTTTACAAATTGCCTGTAGAGATTCTCTCATATATGGTACCTTCAGCCTTAGAATTTCATCATTTTTAGCTCTGCGTTCTTCATTCAGTTCATGTACAAGGTGCTCCAGATTTATTGCAGAAGCCCTCCGATCAGCCATTTCTTGCTCATGAGTTTCCAAGAGCTTTGCCAAATTCACATCAAAATTAGGGGGAGTCTTTGGACACTGGCAAATTAAAAGAAATAAACAAAACCACCCACAAACTATTAGTAAAAAACTGTTTCCTCTATGTATTGGTTATATGTTTTAATACTTAATTGAAGACATATGCTAATAAATTCCTGGCAGACAGATCATCAATAATACATTTAAGTTACAAACAAGGGGAATGGGATTTGACCATTCTCAATACATTGTCATTTCTGTTCTCAGCCTGAAGCCATGTTGTAAAGTTTATTAGTCCCTTTCAATGAGTTTTAACAATCATTACAATGAAAATGTTCTCTCACAAACACCATACCTGCGGAAATGTTACTGAGGATGAGTCCATAAAGCAATCTATTTGCTTCATTTTTATTTCATATTCATTCTTCCTCTTCTCCATTTCTTCTGACATTTTGTCCAACTATTAGAAACCCAATTAGAATTAAATTAGCTCATAATACACACAAAATATTGGAGAAAACAGAAGCCAGATACCTGTTTTAAGCAAGCTTAAGTACACCATAAACTTTTAGATTACTTTAGACTTTTGTGATTGTTTGTTATATTTACCTAATAATTGTTAATTATTCAATAGTTGCATGTAATAAGCATTTTTTGAAATCATATATGCTGCATACTGCGTAGTTCATCTGAATTTTGTTCTTGGTGTTGGTATTTGATTTTTTTTTGCCTTGCTAGAACAATCTACCTTTCAAAGGGCTTGCCAGCACAGAAAAACTATTATGAACTTTGTTGGCAGACATTACTGATCAAAACATAAATTGATACAAGCTAAGATTTTACTGGTATAGATTTAATCAGTTTCCTCAAAGGGAATATGCTAACACGACAAAAGGTCTCTTCTTTCCAAAATAACTTATCCTTATTAGAGTTTTTGCCAATACAAATAAATCACTTAGCACTATGCCAGTTGTGACAACTAGAGCTAAGATTTGGACAAAGGCTTAACATAGCTATTTGGTCTGCAAATGCTCCAAATCACTCTCAGACTACATAATTTAGGGAGCTCAACAATTACTTCCATTAGTTTCTAGATTAGTGTTAAGCAGAGGAAAAAGTAACCCCCTAGGTTACACCACTTATAACCTCAGGTTACTCTGTTATTATAGGTACTGATAATTTTGCTCTGCTTTCAAGAGCAAAATATTTCAGAGTAAACATTTTTATGATCTCTAGACACCATTTCCAAAGTTTTTAAAGGTTATCTAACCCTTGTTCAGAAGCTTTTGAACTAGTACTTTGCTTTACAGGAAAGGGCGCTGCTCTTCACCAGGAGTAGTGCATACAGGGTGCTCCAAAACTACAAGTAAAATCTTTTCCAGAAGCTACAATTAACCACAGTTCCTTTCAAGAAGAACAATTTCCTTACTTTACCTGTTCCCTAAGTTCCTGGATTAGAGCTTCTTTTTTTGTTATGTCTTCCTGCGCACAGTGAAGCAACAAATCATGTTTCTTAGAGGCCTCTGTCAGTCTTATCAGCTGCTCAGTGGTATGATTCAAGTCTTCACACAGAAGGTCTCTCTATTTTAAGTCATTGGATGAATAAAGAAATGTTAAAGTTATTACTCTAAAGCAGTTGTTTCAAGATGTTTTGTCATTGTTGCTAAGATTGCTGACAGCTACAAGAATCTCCCTTTTCCCTCCACTTTTTCATCATGAATTGTAGAAAGCATTTGTCTAGAAGTTTTTTATTGTAGCACATTTTCTGTATCCATTGTCTTGGTTGCAGAACAAAAACTTTCCTACAGGATAGTTACAATTAAGATACTCGTGGCAGATATTTGGAATGAACCACTGTTTGAAAGTATAATGTGTACTTAAAAAAAGATAGGATACTTTAAATAGGAAACCAGAAAAGAATGTATAGATTTAAATCCATGCTGAACCAGTGATTACAGTTTTAGTGCACTGCTATTCTGTAGATACCTCTGGATTTATTCTAGAATCTAGACTCCCATCTTATCTGATAAGGCATCATACCTACACAAGGTGTGTTAACCTCAAAGGAGAAACAGTACTTAGCATTTTAAATGCCACCTTGGATTAGTTCTTGTGCAGTCAAGAAGGCATAAGGGAAGTTAATAACTGATGCACATTGTCAAAGAAGGAGAAACACTATGACTTTTTCAGGAGCCAGATAGACCCAGGGATAACAATCTAATAAGAATTGTTACTTCATTTAAAAAAAAACCCCAAAACCAACAAGACAACAAAACCAACCAAAACCACAATCCCCTCCCCCTCAAACTGAGTGGTCCAAATGGTTCTTAGTTTAGGATTCCAGAATGGTAAATTTACATACACTTATTAATGAAGATAGTCTATTTATTAAAGGTAGTGGAAATCCATTTAAGAATAGTTTTTCAGAAGCAAACACTACTCTGGAGACTCAATTGGTGCTGTATGACTGGACTAAGTATATGTAATATAACAGATGATCTTGTAGAAATTGCTTGTAAGGAGAGGCTGGTGGTTTCGACTGATAGACACGTTCACCAAAATAATGGTGAGAACAGTAACAGGAAAGACAAAGTTAAAAAATAAATACAAGTTTAAAAAGCAAAACCACAGTTGAACCAACTGTGCATCTTAGACCTGTTTCCAGCAGGTGGAGCTTTTAGTTAAAATTATGAGATGTTACTGAATACGGCAGCAGTGGGGGAAGGGAGAATATTAAAAATAACATATTCTCCTACCTATTTTAATTTCTCAGCTGCATCACCTAATGTTGCCATTAAATTCACCTGATGACTCCTTAGTGGCCTTAACAAAATTCAACCAAGCTTTTAGCATAGGCTTTTTTATGAAGTAGCTTATAAAATATTTATGTCAAGTAACGTGATAATTTAACACAATTTGTCAGGTATCCCACTCCTTTAAAGGACAGCTTAACTAGCTTTAATTTGAACAAAAATGAGGTTAAGTTTTACACAAGTATTTTAAGCAAAACCATATGCAATTGGTCTGGTGAACAAATAATCATAACATACAAACATCAGTTTTTA
>VXAK01021298.1:31025-56014 GCA_013399435.1 Arenaria interpres | reverse complement strand
CGCGCGGCGGAAGGGGCGGCCGGACCCTCCGCATCCCCCGGTCCTCTCTCGGCCGCCGGGCAGGTGGCGCGGTGCCCGCCGCAGCACCCCCGCGGGAAAGGAAAGGGGGGAACCGGCAGCGGAAACCAGCGGGTGCCGCCGGGTGGGGAAAAGGGGGGTCCCTGGGGAGCGCCCAGCGTGGGCCGCGGGCGCGGAGGTCTCGTCGGGGGGGTCGGTGCCGGGGCCGATGCCGCCTCCGAGGCGCGGCGGGGGGGAGCGGCGTGCGGGGCTCCTTCCCCCGGCGGGGGTCCCGCCTGGAGGCGCCGTGCGCGGGGAGTGAGCTGCCGCGGTTTGTAGGGTCTCAAGAGGGAAGCCACAGCAGAAAAATCAAATTTTGCAATGGATTCTGTTTTTCCAGTGATGGATCAACACCAAACTAGAGCTTCTCCTTAAAGATGCTGTTAGCTACGGGTTTCCTTTTAAAAAATGAAAGGGGGAGGGAGAGAGAGAAAAAGGACGGTAACGATAGTGGATTCTGCGTAATTTTACAACATCGATCAGGGGATTGGCACACGCGGGTCTCCTGAGACGGCCCTTCTTGAGCCAAGTCCTGCTGGGAGGACCTTATTCTCAAACATCAGTGTTAACTTTGGCTGAGGAAGGCTGCTGAAACTTTTGACGTGGCTATCAAAATGTCTGTTTGTTTAGCCGGTCTGAGAGTTGTGTGGCTTTATATTAATTAGCAGCCTGTCAGCTGCTACCTGCTTCCCGGAAGGGTCTGCCGCGGGAAAACTGCTTTCTGCTTGCTCCTTTCTTCTGCTCCTGCCAAAGCATCTCCTGTTGGGCACCGCTGGAGAGAGGGTATTCTGGACCTTTGGACTGTCAGAACTTTGTTCTCGGTTTTTTGAAATCCATCGTTACTTAGGGGATCGCAGAACCAAGCGCACTGTTAAAAATCACGTGGTTGCTTTAACGCAGCGAACGAGCATGAATATCCTCGGTTTATTTGCAGCCATTTATCATCTAGGTACATAAAAAAACACTTTGCTGGTTCTTATCTTCTAATTCTTTGTTGTTGGGACTTACGGCACTGTAGTTTTCTTGGAAAAAATTATGCTTTTTTTCCCCACAATGTACATAGTATAATAGCAATAGCCTGTAGTAACTGACTCTAGTCGCACGATCCTAAGGATGCATAATTGATTTTAAATGCAACTTTTATACTTCACCTCCTTGCACATAGATTCTCGTATACCTTTAGTACATCTAGTACATGTGACGTTTAGGTCTATTTAATAAAGATTAATATTTTAAATGAAGAAAACTAATTGTTTGTATAAATTTTAATACATTTTCATTATTCAGTGGCTCTTAACAGGCAGACTTCAGGTTTATTTCCTTTGGTTCTTCAGTTCTTTCAAAATTCACGTTACATAATCCTATTGCAAGACTGATTTCTTTCTATTTCCTTGTAGCGTAGTCCTGGGGTTTTTTAGGATGACAGTCCTGTCTCTATTATAATCTATGTGCTGTCAGGCTATTTGTAAGGGAGGGTAGAGCAAAACTGTGATTCAGTACTTCCTGTAAGGGCATTTCCAGAAAGGACCAACTTTGGCACGTAGCCTTAGTCACTTCTGAAAATAATAACAAGTGAATCATTCTATAATTATAATTTTGTCATTGTATCAACACCAAAACTCCAGCTATACATTTGCTGATTTAGGCATAAAGGAGAATGCAGAAATGAGAATTTTTAATTTTTTTTGTTTTGTGGGTTGAGGTAATGGATGAGGAAAAAAGATAGGATGGATGGACGATAAACTAATGGTGTTTGGTTTAGTCTTCCCCGCCCTTAGGCTGGGGCAGATAGAAAGGCTCTTAAGGTCAGTAGGAGGAGTTTAATGAAGAGGATATTATGAGTAAAATGCTTCCTGGACTCGGGTTTCAGGCATATAACGGTTAGAGGTGAGCTTTAGAGACCTTCTGCAGCCAGAGGTGAAAGAGGGCTAAAGCTAGTTCAGCCGTCACTGTCGCTGCGGGAGGTGCAGAAGAAAGAGGCAGGTAGGTTGGTTGGTTAGTTGGTTAGCTACGAGACTTTCCTCTCTCTGGCCCAGGAGACAGGCGTTATGCGTACCACAGAAGAGAAGTAGCGGTGAGATGGGGGTTACCTGAGCAAGGGGCTGGTTTAGGCTTCAGTGGTTTGAAAGGTGCTGATGCTCGGCCGTAAAAGACTGGAGATGCTCGTTTTCCTACAGTTATAAAAGCTCTATTCTGGCTAGGTTATTTTGGGGGCATTAATATTCACGACGGTATCATCTATATAGAAAGTTTCTATCACTGTTAATGATGCTAGCTTTACAGATGGGACTATTCTGATGCACTTATATCTAATTCTTGTTAAATATAATTCTAGGTATAAGCATACATGGCTCCTGGTGTCTCAAATGAGAAGAAAACTGATGATGAACAGGCTTCAAAGTAAGATTCAGAAATGAATTATCTTGTTGAAGTTTACACTTATCTTCCTCCCCAAACTCATTACACACTCATTTAGTTTAAGAGAAAGTTTATGACACAAATATTAATTATAACATCAAGTATCTAATAGAAGCTGTTTTGACAAATGGAGTCTTTATCTGCGCTAACCACATCTACACGGAAAGGGGCTGGTTAGCCATTTTCAGTTATTGTGGTGGTGAATTTTTCCAAATATATGCGAAGTTTTTATTTATTATTTATTTATTTATAATTTATATGTAGTCCAGTGAGCTGTTGAAATGTTGACTTTGGTTGCTGCATATGGCCAGACCTACCTGCTTCAAGAGTTTGAACAAATACTTCAGTCTGTTTCTCTAATCCGTACTTTCAGCTTACTTTGTAAAACCATACATGGTGTTTAGTCCTCAGGTGCTCATGTTTTGTTTAAACCCCCGGAAATTGTTGGTGCCTTACAACAGTGTGAGGGGAATAAATTGTCTGCTCCTTAGAGTTTCAGGCCAAAGATTTTTATCGGGCAAACTTTGCCTCTACTGTAAATCCATGGCATTGGTCCTGTGTACACATAGTAATATGCTTACTTTTATTGCCCATTTTACCCCAGGGTCCAAGTCTGCAATTAGATCTAGATGGGCAGATAACGAGTACAAGTTCGTAACAGCCCCTAGCTGCAGTGAGGTGGTGGGGTGACGAGTGTTGCTGGTAGGGCATGAGATGAAAAAGGTGAAATACAGACACTGCCAAGGAAGGAAGCTGTATGGAGGCCAGGCGTGAGGACAGTCGTGTTGGCACGTACCACATGAATTTTGCTGTACTTTTAATAGAGGCCTCGCCTTGTCACAGTTTGTTTCCTGGAGAGAAGCTTTTATTGCTGGCATTCTCATAAAGAAGGAAATACTTTTTTTGCTTGCCTAAGAACAAATTGTAAAGTGATTTCAAGTCATATCCTATTTGTATGTAAAAAACATTCCAATAAACATCAGCACAGCCAGCTATTTGATCTACGTTAATGAGTTGCCCATTAAATATGGGTAGAGAGTCCCACAAAAACAAACAGGAATAATTCGGAGGAGGCAGCCTGGGAATTCTACTCCTGTGAGCTGGCAAACCTCTGGGCTGTCTGCGCCTTCTCTGAAGAGCCATAAACCTGCTCTTTATTTCTTGCAGAGTCAAACAGGTCTCTCAAGGGAAGAAGAAAGGCGACTAAAGCCTTTGGTTCTACCTCGGGTGGGATTTGTCTGAAGAGAGGCAAATGAGGCACGTGGGAGATGGAAAGGAATTACCACTGAAGGGGCGAGCGAACCAGCCACTTTGTTGGGCTGCTTTTCCAGTTGCTGAAGGTGGTAGTCTGAGGAGGATGGATTGGGATGACACCTCTTTCTTTGGTTGTGTAGCTGCTGCCAGACACCGAAGAGAGAAATTTAAGAACAGAAAACAATTGTTATACTTGGAATATGGGGGTTGTAACTATTGTCTTTGCTTTCTGAGGAACAGTTTGGTGACCTCAGTATGGGCATCTGGACCACTTACGCTTCTTAAGGTGTAACCAGTATGTCCTGCACTGGATTGGCAGATAAGTCATAGGACCTACAGAAAAGCACTGCCCTTCTGGAGAGGCATTAGAAGACAGACAAGATAAGCAAAACCATCTAAAATGGTGCTAAACACCTCTGTTTAGGCCTCAGAGTTGTTCCTGTAAACTCTTTAACAATTTTTTTCATAAACTCCAGGCAAACTCTTGTTTGTTTCCTCTGACAAAGCAGTTTGAATTTGCTGAGACATGCTGTGACTGCGGTGAGCCTTCATTAAGCTATTAAGTCATCTTCTTGTGTCTGGAAGATATTTGTTGCTTGATTTCATCTCTCAGGAACTACTTTGAAGTATTGGCCAGTTTTTTTACTTAAGCTTGTGATTATTGACTAGTCTTTCCTACCTGTTTCAACTGAACGTAAAACATCAAGCACAGAAGGCAGACGTTTTATGCGTTATTCGGCTTGCTTAGTTCATTACCCAATTTTCTGTGAAGGCGATCCGACATGCTAAGTAGTTCAGTTTTCCCTTTTTGCCCTGTAGTTTCCTGGTTCTTCAGAAAGACTAATTTTTTTTTTTTTTTAAGCTGTATCACTTAACAGGAAACAACCTATGAGGATGTGAATTCTTGTGACTTCTTCCTCTCTTTCCCTTTTTCTTGATTTTTTTTTTTTTCTGTTCCGTGGTTTGTTTTTTGGTTTTTTTTTTTTCCCCTTCAGATTTCCATTTGTTTCTTTCCTCTCTTTCTTCAGATCCTCTGTAGTGGTGTTATCAGTCTAATGCCATAGACATTTTTGCTCCTGGCTGGATGACACAGAGTTACAGTGAGCCAAATTGCCAGCAGTTCCCTTCAGGCCTGTTTATAAAGCCCAAATCTTCTATTGCAAGACATAAAGTGGTAATGAAACTTAGGATTTCCTTAAAGTAATGCATGAGGAACCAAAATAAGATAGTGCAGACATACTTAGGTGTGGCATTTCCCAACTTTGGCTGATTGACTTTGTAAAGTTAGCATCTGTTCAATGTAGGGGTTTGTATATACTCTGTATGTTTCACAATGCTCCTCTCCTGGCAGAGAGAATTTTATCCATCTCTGCAACCCTCACCTGGAGAAGATGAAAGAAGACATCCTGTACCATTTTGCTCTTGGGACTGGTACCCATGATTTTCCAGCATTGTTTGGAGATGTAAAGGTAAGAAGCTTCATTTCATTCAGCAAGCCTGAGCTTTTCTGCAGAAGGTGAAAGTGTAGCTGTCTTCAAAATGAGACTAATTGTGTCAGCGTACCACCGACTGAGGAATGAATGGAAAAGGGAGAAGACTTTGTGGGTTCTTTTCACTTTCAATATCGAGCAAAATTGGGGATAATTGTTTCTGTCTGCCTCTTTGCATCCAGTGAAAAGGCAAATACTGCAGTCTGTTCAGGTAGAACTCCTTTTGGGGGGGGGCTTTCAAGCCGATACCTGTCTTCTACTTGTTTAAACAGGATGAAGGCTTTGAGTGCTATATAGAAGAGGGGGGGCAGTTTCCATCGTTTTTCTTCATGGCCTTTTAGAATGATTATGAGAAGAACCACATCTGGGAATAGCTTTGTGTTAACTGCTTTAGTTAATGTTAATTCCATACTCATGTTGATCTCCGCGTGTTCTTTGATATACTGATCATGCAGTCGATTTTCTTTTGTTGAATACTGTCCACCCCAGTTTGTATGTGTTGGAGGAAGCGCTTCACGGATGAAATCTTTTACTGCCTACATCGCTGAAGAACTGGGGCTTGGGAGCCCTGGTGACGACTATCCTAATATCTGTGCGGGAACTGACCGTTATGCAATGTACAAAGTGGGACCTGTGTTGTCAGTCAGTGTAAGTACTTCACCTAATCAGCCACGGGATGCTGTTAAAAGTAGAAAATATGAATGCACGCTTCTTTAAAATACTTAATAGATGGAGTCAGGTTTTTAAGTTTGTATTAGCCATGCTCAAAATAGTGCAGTCAGCTATTTATGAATTCATTTTTAGCCCATTCTGATACAAGGGAAAATCTCTGAGACCTTCACTCCTTTCTTGCCTCCTTTGTCCTCAGTATATCACTGAGGCATTAATGGCCATATAAATTTTTAGAGCAAACACTGTTGCCTTATCCCTGTTGTGTGTCCTGAATCATGGGGGGAAAAAGGTCACTTGATGCATGTGGTCTACTAGAAAAAAATGGCTGTGTCCCATCCAGAGCTAAGTATCTACAGTGGCATTGTCAAATGTGCTAACATAGCTTAAGAGTAGCACTCCATGGGACTTGTGCTGCCGACTCGTGTGCATTTTAAAACTTCAATTTCTAGATACAATTACATACTTCAATTACAATTGCATAACTGTAGTATCATTCTGCACTCTTGAGTTGTAATTATCACATTATCAAGTTAAGGTGGACTTATACTTGCTGAACTTTGTGACTAAACCACAATGTCTGTGTTTTGAAAAAAATTAGCTTAACTATTCACTAGCACTTCAGGTTGGTAAAAAATCAGAGTGGTGTTTTTCTTGTGTTTAAGAAAAGTTCTGTGATGAAGTGCATTTGTCAACTATTAGTAAAGGACACTGCTTATACTTTTGAGAATGTGAATATTTTATAATTCATGGTTTTTAGGAATATTGTACTTCATCCATAGCCCACCAAAGTCAGTGGGAGTCTTTCTGTTTACCTGAAGTAGCCTTTCAGCATGCCCATAGGTTAGGGCTTTTGTGGAAGTGAGTTAAGTGAATTTTGGAAAAAAAAAAAATCAGGAAGGGGATATTGTCCATTTCCTTCTTCCGTATATATTTTGCATTGTCTATGTGAATGTCGAGTGTGAGTTTCTGCTTTCATTTCAGCACGGTATGGGCATTCCTTCTATTTCAATCATGCTGCACGAGCTGATCAAACTGTTGCACCATGCCAAGTGTTCCAACATAACCATTATCCGCATTGGCACCTCTGGTGGAATAGGTATTTCCCATCTTGATTTATTTTTTTTTTCTTCAAAGCAAAGCATCTTTTTAGGGATATTAGGAAAAATTTCTTTACTGAAAAGGTTGTGAAGCACTGGAATGGGCTGCCCAGGGAAGCGGTTGAGTCGCCATCCCTGGAGGTATTTAAAAGACGTGTAGATGTAGTGCTGAGGGACATGGTTTGGTGGTAACTTGGCAGTGTTAGGTTAATGGTTGGTCTTGATTATCTTAAAGGTGTTTTCCAACCTAAATGATTCTGTGAGAGTAAAGCATTTCTCTGCAAGTAAGTGATTAATGGTCGGAACAGTTTTGCACATGAGAGGAATAATTTTCCTTCCATAATTCTAAAAGAAAAGGCAATATCTGCTTCTCTGGATAGAGAAAATACACTTAGGATATCTGACAAAGTGAAGAGGACATTCCTGTCCTGTATGAAAAGTATGAGATAAGAAAGAATATGTAGTTAAAAAGTAAAAATTTCATTCTTTCAAAAATTATTTCTAATAATAAACTGAAGCAAGTAGGCATGCACAAAAAAACTCTCTTAGTCAATTCAGGGGCAAAATTGCCACCTTGAAAGGAAGCAGAATTTGGTCAAGATGTATGTTTTATGTGTGTGGAAACAATGCATTAACTGCATTGTGAAGCTATATATATATATATATATGTATTTTATTTTTTGTTTTTCTCCCCCTGCAGGTCTGGAGCCAGGCTCAGTGGTTATAACTAGGCAGTCTGTAGATGCTACCTTCAAACCTCAGTTTGAACAGGTTATTCTGGGAAAAACTGTAATTCGCAGCACAAATCTAGATGAACAGCTAGCTAAGGAACTGATGCAGTGCAGTAAAGAAATCAATGAATTCAATACAGTCATTGGAAACACTATGTGCACTTTGGATTTCTATGAAGGTAAGGCTGGCAACAGGCTAACAGAAGTATATTGTAAGCAGCAAAAGATAAATATTGAATAATATGTTAACATTAAGGTTACAGTTCACTGAACAGAATGCATTCCCTACTTTGAGTTGCCTTGTCAAAGCAGTGATCGGACAACTGAAGATAGTAATTTGCTGAGTTGTGTCGATGCTGCTACACAGGAGCAGCCACTGTCAGTCTGCGTGTCTCCTCAGACACCAATCACAGGTGCAAGCGACACTAAAAAAGAAAGTGTCGGGATTGTTTTCAACTTACACAGCAAAAACTGAAAACAGGCTCCGGGGCATTAATTTAGGAGTACATCTCCTGAAAACAAAAAAAGATACTGAGTAAAACGCTGTAATTCAACTTTACTGTACATAACCTGCTGCTGTTTATCTGTAGGTGTTATTCTTGAATAATTTGAATAAACTAATTTTCTCAAAAAATTATAATAGTATTAGCTAGTTAGCTTAAGAGACTCTTCATCTCTTACCTTAGAGAGTCTGTAAGTAGTAAAATGTTCATCCTTTTAAGGTAGCATCAGGAAAGCATTTTCAAGCCTGGCAGATTTTCTAGACAACAATTAAGCAGAAAAAAATGCAGCACTTAGGTACAGCTTAAAGTTTGTTACTGAATTTTGATGCATTCAGCACATATGGGTAAACTACTGCTTACATTTTCCCATTTATGAATTTGAGAATTTAAGATGGAGAAGACCAGTTAAATTACCATGATTAGCATTATAAAAAATATAAGTAAAATGCAGAAGCTGTAGCAATAGCTAAGAATCATTTTTTCCTGTTTGTCTTGTGCATGAAAATATAGAGTAGTAGTAATAGCTGGACATTGTATAGACGAAGCTGCAATAATTGGATGTTTTAGAAACTGAATTTGTTCTGTGACTTCATCATACTGAAAATTTCTACAAAATTACTTTGTAGGACAGGGCAGGTTGGATGGTGCAATCTGCTTATATAATGAAGAAGAGAAACTGCAATATTTGAAGGAAGCTTATGATTCTGGCGTCAGAAACATAGAGATGGAGTCTTCCGTATTCGCTGCAATGTGTAATCTCAGTGGTGTCAAAGGTAAACTAACTTAAGTCACTTTATTCAAGTGATAGGAAGTTTTCTGCATTGCAGGGGGTTTGTGGAAAAAACTGTGAATGAGGTGTTAACGTACCTTCTGTATGCAAAAAACCCCCCACTTCTAGTTATAGTTTTGTTGCTATGATTGTTTGATTTGGGTTGTATTTATTCACAGCTTAGGTAAATTTCCTCACATGGTTCTTAACACAGTTTAATTCTGTCCTTTGCTATTCTAGCCCATGGCAAGCACATAAATTGTTAAAGTACCTAATTATCCTATACCGTTTATTTGTTTTCTTTAGTTAGTTTTTGAAGTTTACCGGAAGTAACTGGTTAATTTAAGCAATCAGGTGATTCTCATATATATAAGACAAATTGAAAATATAAGTATTTTGTTTAGACTTATGGCTTTAATTCTCAAACAGTTGAAGATTTTTAGTAGCATCATGAATAAATTATTCCTAATTGTAAAATGAGTTTTAAACTTTTTTTACACAAGCTAACTAATCTTCAGTAAAGATTAGGGGAAAAAAAGTAAGCGATTACAAATTGTGTAATACATGCCTTTCTACTTAGTATGTTAACTATAGTCTGTCACTTCCCTTGGCAAGGAATTTGCCAATTTAAAGCACTGATGTTTCTCAAACTTCCTTAAACTCAAGGAGAACAAAATGAAGAAAAATAAGCAAAAAGGCCAATAGTAATATCAAAAATCCTCAGTTTTTGCTGACTTGAGAGTGATTAAAAACCCAGCGCATTGTATCACTGAGCCACTGGGGAGCCTGGTCCTTTTTGCTGTCTGTGCTTGGTAGGTCTGTAATGTGTATTACTGCTTGTGCTCTGCAAACTGTCAGTAGCAGAAACCCCAGACACAGAAGAGTCATGGTAGAGCCCATCTGGAGCGATAGTAGGGATTGTACCTTTGGGGCTCTGATCACCGAACGGCAGCAGATGAACCTGAGATGATCCATTAGATGCACATACACTTGCAGTGCTCCCCATCCTGGAATGCCACAGAGGCTCATCTGCTGATTCCCAAGGGATGGCATCCACAGCACAGGGATTTGAGTTGGGGATGAGGTAGATAGTGGAGGGCTGTAACTGCGTCTGCTAGAACAGTATCTCTGCTCACTTCCTACCGGTCAAGTCCTGGGTACTTGTGAAATACAATTCCTATCCAGAAAAACATAAGAATCATGATAGAACAAGTATCTGCAACTGCCTGAGAGCTCTTGCTTCGTTAATGCAGTGATCAGTCATCTTACGCTATTCATAACTTTTTTTTGTATCATCTACAGCATGCTAGTGCCCTAGCATCTTACGGTACTGGGCACCCTTTTTGGGCATTTATTTTCTCTCATATTTCTAACCTTCTAGCTGTTTGTTCAAATGTTTATGCTTTTTTACTGAAGAAGTGACAGAATGTCATTCCTAACTAACGCTGCCTTTTAATTTCTAGGTGCCGTAGTGTGTGTCACTCTTCTGAATCGACTTGAAGGGGATCAGATTAGTAGCTCACATGATGTGCTTGTGGAGTATCAGCAGAGACCCCAGAAGTTAGTGGGATATTTCATTAAGAAAAGTCTTGGGAAAGTATGAAATATCCATGTTTGTTTTACAGAAGCAGAAGGCTTTCACACGGCTGAAGTCACAGTCATGACTTCTGTGCGTTGCAGGTCTTTTGCCTCAGAATAGTTTAGAGCATTCCGTGTGTTGGCGGAAGTTAATAATTTGTGTCACTGTGCTTTGGGAACTTGAATGTGCTGAATGGACTTCAGTTAAGCTTTGCTTAGTTATGCGTTGCTGGATTTAAGACTTACTTTTCTGTGAATTGGACAGTGGATCTGTTATGAAGGACAAGCCTGCTATAATATATGAAAAAGCTTTATTTATCCCTACTGTAAAAGAAAAAGTAGGAAGAAAATCAAACTTTATTGCCAACTACTTGCAAACCACCAAATTAAAAATAACTTAAGAATGCTAATCCGTTTCTTGTTGTTATAAAAGATTATATAAATTATAATTGTCTTTGTTGCTTCACTTGTAAAGAAAACTTAAAGTGAATGCAGTTTATTTTTTGCAAACTTTGACAAATAGTACTATTTTCATATATTAAAATTTCATGAAATTGCAAAGTGTGGGACTGAATTTTCTAAACATTAAGGACTTGACACTGAGCTCTTGAGTATCTGTACTTCATAAATATTGATACAACAAGGTCATTCATATCCCATTTTAACTATACGCTTGAATCAATACCCAGGAAACATTTATGCATTAAGTAATTTTGAAGAACTCAAAATAGGTTGCTGAATCAAGGCTCCTGCTTACTGGAGAGTAACCAAAAGCATTCACAAGATGCACAGCGTGTTCACAGGACTGCATTATGGTAGTTCGTTTTTTTCCCTTTTACTTTGTTTCTTTTTAAATTGGTTTTCATCTCCATGTCTTCAGGACATAACACTCCCTGTTGTGTGGTTCTCGGTTCTTTTGAATAACTGGAGAATACCTATCAACCGTACGTGCCATCAAAACCATCTCAGCATTTTTTCCACTACCATTGGCCTAGTGTTTGTTTCTGTTTTCAATCATACTCATTGCTGCTTTGCTGCTATGGTTGAATATAATTATGTAGTCAACTGAAGAAAAATGCATTTCTCTCTCTTTCTGCTGCAGTGGAAAAAGAGGAGTCACAGGTAGAAGAGTTGGCTCTCAGAACAGCTGTCACTGATCCAGCTAAATGGGATTTTCTTTTCAAGAATTGTAGTCTGCAATGCTCTGTTAACAAGCGTAAGAGTTAGATGTAAGAGGAAGTGATGTAGTAGTAGGCATGACTTTTGTGAATAGGAAACTGGTTTATATACCTTCAATTTACTAATTTAGTCTTCCTTTAATTTTAAAAACACATTTTCTTATTTTATGCTTGGGATATACAATGAATCTAAGTTTCCAGAGAACGTTTTTTTTTTTTCCCCCAAAATTAAGGGAAGGAGTCAGGTGGCAATGGCTCTGCATTTTGTTTGAACTATTCCTTTCTTATTTTAAAAATAATAATTAAAATTAAAATCTATGCTTAACTATGCCTAGTGCTTGCCTGGGCATTGCAGGAAGCCCTGTGAGTTCCCCTGGGAAACATGGAACAAAGCACATCCTGGCTTTGCAACCTCCTGTTCCCAGAACAGCAGCAAGGAGATGAAAAAGGAGATGGCTTGAGAAGCCATGTGCTGCGCTGGAGGCGGAAGAAAAGCTTATACCGAGTTGACCAGGATGGGTTTGGAGGAGGCAGTTTGCTGTTGTAAAAATTATCCTTGCTATGAATTCCCTAAAGAAGAGAAGAAATATTTCATCAAGGAAACAATGCGGCTGTATGAAGTTTTGGAGAAGTGTGTTATTGCAATTATCCTGGAGGTATAAATCTGAGGTGGTGTGATTTGTCTTTTCAAAAGAAGGGCAGCAAGAATCCGGCAACTGGTTAAAAAGAAAAAGTTGCTTAATTGAAAGTACACAGCTTTTGTATTAACAGTCATATAAAGTAGGCACTTCTATTTTGATAACTAATATGAAAGTTCTTACGTGCTATGTGCCGAAATGCAACTAGCATTGTGGCCTGGCCAAGTTGGAGGTCAAGCTCAAGCATTCATGATATTATTCTATTAAATCCATACACAACACCCTGCCAGAAACCCCTGAAAGTCTTTAGCCATTCACTTTGTGCAAATACATCCTTTCTCCTTCCCCCGTTCCTTAGGACATTGTACTTTTCTTTCTGCTACAACTTTTCTTCTGTGATTCCTAGTAGGTGGAGTAAAAGGATGTGTGACAACTTAAAGTTAGAATTCAAAGGAGAGCAAGTATCCTACTGTTTCTCACTGGTCACCACCCTGTAATGCTGTATTCCTAATGCAAGAGGGTGCTCTATAGACACATCTTACGTGCAAGAAAATACTTTTCTTAGCTTCAGAGGAAACGTGCCAGAATGTTATCCTGATAAGAACAATTGTATTTTCCCTTGTGACTGCAAGTGGACAGAGAGATAAAGAAATGACTCAGCTGTGTGCATCCGGCAGTGAAGGTACCTTCCTGCAGATTTTACAAAAGCGTCCATAAAGAATTATAAAATATTTAACAGGGTTTTTTATGCAAATCAATTATTTAATATTAGCCATTCACAGTAGTTCTGTATCATATAGAGGAGCAGCATACGTATGTTGCTGAACATGAGTCAAGATTTGGCGTGATATTTTTAATAGCATAAAAGATATTAAGGATGTGTTTGGTATTACATAGTGCAGTATCTCCTGGTGGATCTACAAATCCTGCAAACCCCAGAAGCCTCGATTTCAAATCAAAGGCCAACTTTTGTTCTCTGTGCTGCCCTGCACCTAACAATACACTGCAGAATTGGTTTACTCCAGAGATCAGAAGGGATAAAAGCTTAGACTATAAATGTTTTTATCCACTGTTTGAAAACCAAGGAAATAATTCAGTAATTTCAGTATTTCTTGAAAATACACACATGTAATAAGCAATGTATTTTTTTAACATTCTTCCTAAATTCTTGCAAAGGATTTTCAGTGCATTATGTAACAGAAGAGGATTTTTTTTCTCAAGTCTGGATCTCAATTATTTTTCTAAATAAAATGTTTATATGGTTGAATCAGAGATGTGTTTTATTTGTGTTGGTAAGACAGGTGTAAGAAACTAAAGTGTGAATGTTTTTAGGTTTGCCTATCAGCAGTTAGTTATGTTCTGAATGCAGTCCTTGGTACTGCGAGCAGCAAACTGAGCTTTGAGGATTGGATCTGTGTGCAGCAACCCAGTGCAAAAAAGCACAGTACTGTGATTTGATGGCGCTGTTACGGTTTGCTACAAGATGTTGAGGTTTACTTTCTCTGAAAGTTTCTCAGATTTTAAGTTGGAGTGACTTAAATATATGCTTTCTCTTTCTAAAATAATTACCATTTAATATTATACTCCAGAGTATGAAACAAATTACAGTTAAAAAAGTCTTCTGCCTGAACAGAAAGGAGGTCACTGAACAGAGCAACATTGAGTCTGAAACTCTATGGCGCAATAATAGAAGAAAGAGTAATGCTGACAGGGGCGATGCTTTTGCTCAGGCTACAAATAAAACACAGCAGCAGAAAAAGACAGACAGAGCGGGTTTTCCACAACACAGAAACCTGATTCCAGATGCTTCTTGTTGGCGCTGAGCTTGTAACTGCAAGAAAATTTTCAGTTTACTCTGTCTGTCATATTACAAGAATAAAGTTCCTAGAGCTGCCCAGAAGCTCAAACAGAGAGATCGGTCTGTTTTGTTTGTTTTTGTTTTTTTTTTTTTTTTAAAATGCGTAGCTCCATTTTAATCAACCCTATTACTTGACCTTTCCCACAACTAACATTTTTCATCATACCCTACCTTGTGCACAGGAAGTGTCTCCCAGGAGAGATGCTACTAATTGGTGTCACGCTGCAGGCACTTTGTCTGCAAAACAGGTCTGTGCCATGTAAATGTTTACAAGTAGTTTTCCTAATAATGTTAAAAGGAAAGCCTTGTGATCACACAGTAAACCTTGTGAAAGAAATTGTGGGTGCTGGGAGGAAAATATGCTAGTTTACCAGATTCCCAGCCATATTCTCAAATGATTTGAATGCATTCCCGTCTACCAAAAAGTATTTTTGGCTCCTGGGCTTTAACCTAATTAACATATAAAGCTATGTTTCTTTGAATGTGCTTGCCAACTCACTCCAATTAGCCCATATTAAAACTGCAGGCTAGACGTGGCGTGTTGATGGTATCATTATAAAGCAGTTGAGTTTTAAAACCAGAGATGGATGCTGGAAGAAGGTTCTCTGCTTTTTCTGCCCCAGTGGTTTTGGATAGTTTGCATATTATAAGACTCAACTTTATAGTTAAAACTGAGACAAAGGCTGTTAAGGCTAAGCAGAAGCAGAAAAGGGGAAGCCACTATCTTGTCCTTGCTTTTTTCCATTCGAAGGAATGAGTGGAGCACATGATGAAATACATGACTTTCTAATTTGCCCTGCAATATTCAACACGTTGCTGTTGACTACAGCCACCCTCATAAGGTGCCCTGAAAGCAGATACTTTACTGAGCCTACAAGCAACTGTGCTGTGTCTGAACTTCTTTAAGCTCTTTGTACATGCAACTCCTAAACAAAATTGCTATTTAAGGCTGGAGCTTGTACAGGACACTGCTTGACACTGTACAGTACTGATGAAACCTAGGTCACTCAAAAGAGCTTCCAGGATGGCAGCAATACAGCTGATGTGTCTTTCCGAAAATATATTCATAACTGATTTGCTTTTCCTGCCTGTGTGCTTAATTTTTAATATTATAATCTCTTCTGTGCCAAGGGTTTGTTGTGGGGGATGGTGGTGTGATTTCATATTTCTCCTATTTCCGTAACATTGCAAATGATACAATCAAGCTCATACATCCTGTTTCGTCTAAAATTACTTTTAGAAGTAATTTCTCAGAGTGCCGCTGCAGGGATTGTTCTTGGTTGAATGTTTATGAGGTATCTTTTACTTTCATAAATTTTGTTCTAGGAGAAAGAACTCTACTAGGCAAGAAGGAATTTCTTTAGGAAAGGACAATGAAGTATGAGGGCAAATGAAGCTAACAGAACTCTCTGGATAAAGGTGTTTGTCTATTGAGTGTTTTATATATTAAAATGAGGAGTTGGTAGTTCACTAGTACCAAATACTAATTGCATACAAAATAGTTGTTTCCTGTATCCATGAAAACTTGTTTAGCATTAAAAAATGGAATGCAGCATTTATGGGTATGTAATTATATAGAGCATAATAAATTATGTACATCACATACTTGGATGAACAGAGATTTTGCAGAACTATTTGTTCAAAATAACTTGGCCAATGGTTTGTGTGAGCTGTTTCAGCTTACATACTAGTCAGGAACTGCCTTCTGTATCAGCTGCTTTGATAAATAATTGCTTGTAATTCATTATGCTGACTGATTAGTTTACCATTTCCTACAAATCACACACTATAGATTCTGCTCCCCAGTTTTCATGCGTGAACCCATACATATATTCACAATATTCAGTCGTTGACAAATATTTGTGTAAACATGCATACTTCGACCATGCACAGGATTTTTGTCTCAGCTATCTCATCGTTTTGCCTTTGGTCCTGGTGAACAAAATTACTGTTACATCCTCTGAAATTGCAGGGATTTTAGCATTGCTTGATCAAAAGCAGAGAAACACCCCTTATGCAAGTGCCAGCCAGCGGTGAAGTGGAGCTCCTTGGTGAGCTATGATCTTCCTTTTTAGTTGTTTGCCCAGCTCCATTTCACCACCATAGGGCTTTTTTTTTTTTTTACCCCAGGGTGGGGGGATGATGGGAGATGTGAAATGTGGGGGACTTGTCTCTGTTGCACAGCATGGGGGCTGCTCCTCAGCACTGGAGGAAGCAGAAAGATGGTAATGTGAGTGATGACTATGGGAGGTGCACACTTTGCCAGTACCATGACAGAGAAGTGGAGTCGAAAATGGGTTAATGGAAGAACAGAAGATGTGCGCGGTAGACCCACCTTCATACGTAACTGATTAATCCTGCCTTAGAGCTACATCATTCAGGTAAACACTGAACTACTTAGTTTTTTACTACGTCCTGAGGACTTTCACATTTCTATTTGAAGCTAAATCATACAGTCATAGAATCATCTAGGTTGGAAAAGACCTTTGGGATCATCGAGCCTGACTGTTAACTTAGCGCTGCCAAGTTACCACTAAACCATGTCCTCAGCACCATATCTACATGTCTTTTAAATACCTCCAGCGGTGGTGGTGACTCAATCACTTCCCCAGGCAGCCTGCTCCAATGCTTGATACCCCTTTTGGTGAAGAAATATTTCCTAATATCCCATCTAAACTTTCCTTGGCGCAACTTGAGGCCATTTCCTCTCGTCTTAACACTTGTCATGTGCGAGAAGAGACAAACCCCCACCTGGCTAAGACCTCTTTTCAGGTAGTTGTAAAGAGCAATAAGGTCTCCCCTCAGCCTCCTTTTCTCCAGACTAAACAATCACAGTTCCCTCAGCTGCTCCTTGTAAGACTTGTGCTCTAGATGCTTCACCAGCTTCATTGCTCATCTTTAGATGCAATGATTATTCCAGTAATTTTTCAGTCTCAGAGCAGAGAAAATAAAAGGAAATCCCACCATATTTGAGGAAGAAAGCAACACAGCTAGTCATATTCTGCGTCAGAACAGACTGTGCATTCAGCACAGACTGGATCTGTGATTTCTGCTTTGCTGGGATGCGATTTTTACCAGTATGTAAAAACTTACAAATTCATGGGCCTTGAACCCATGCAAAATGTAAAAATTAAAACAGAAATTTGCACCATTTTAAATACGTTTTTTTAATCAGATAAAGCAATTAGTTTAACTGTAGTGGAGTAACTAAGCTTCACAACATGCTCTGGAGGGCCAAAAACTGCTGCTGGGTGACCCAAACGCAACATTTGGGAAAGGGAAGCTTAGACACTGGACATAAGACACCAGCTGAACCTCATCCCATGGGAACTGGCAGAGCTCAGTGGACCTGCAGATGTGCAGCTGCTCAGTGCAGAAGTATCATCAGGTTTATTAATTTTTCTAGATTGCTGTTTTAGCTCAAGTCTAGTGGAAATTGGGATTCCTCACTGGTGACTTCTGTATCCAAAAAGTCTTTAGATTTTGAGGGATTTTCTTCTTAATATGGGAAAATAGCCATGAATGTTAAGGTGACTCCTTCATTCATTAGTAACACATTTTGCCGAAAGGGTCATGTCCAATTTACTCAGCAATAATGAGAAATAAAGAAAATTTGTTCAGGCATTGCACTCTCCTAATGTGTGTGTGTGCGTGGTTCATGATTCAGATTTTAGGTGGTTTGAATCACCTTCTGTAACGGCTGTGATATGTGTCTCCATTGATCACAGAGAGAAATTTTGGGGATCAGATTCTATCTTAGGCAATTCATTTGGGTAGAACAAAACCTACAGAAAGCTTACTCTTCCGCTCAAGGTGGCATTTCCCATTGGCAGAGCAGTCATCCTCATCCCGCAGTGAAACAGCACGGCTCTGCACCAGCAGACACCTGCTGCCTCTCCAGGTGGCCCTGCTGCCACAGGTATGTCCAGGCTCCTCTCCTGCAGATCACCCCCAGCAGGTCCAGGAATTGCCCTCCCTCCTCTTTGCTGAAGGAAGTGCTGGAAGACCAATTTTCGTCCTGGGTGGCATGTGACAATCAATTAACACAGTTTTCTGACTTGTCAGAATATTCCACATTTACGTAGGTAATGTATACTGGAAAAGGAGAATGCTATGTCGAACACACCCCCACACCCCCTTTATAATATCAAATTAAACAGTCATATGATGATGCAATAGGACCACTTAAATGCTAGATGTGTGCTGATAAGGGTGTTCTAGAAGTATACAGACGTTTATAGGGCTACGTGGTTAAACAGGTCACTTATTTCCCTACTATTCTTTTCTTTTTTTTTTTTTTTCAAAACTCTGAGCGTATGCATGCAAAATTCGATGAACACTGCAGTGACAGAAAGTCACCAAACTCTGGAAAAAGACAAATGTGTGTTACATATTCTTTTTTCCTCTTGTTTGCCAGAAAAGCAGAAATGAGTGCAGAATATATACTGTGTAGTAAAGCACCCTGAAGGCATTTATACAAACCCATCCCCTTACTGTTCATTGCACTGAGCAAATGGAAAGATGAGATTCCTCAACGAATGCAAAACAAGAGGCAGAAACATAATCTCATCTTTTCTCAGCAAGCAGGCAAATCTCTTGCACCATTCTCTAGTGCCGGAATTAACCAGCTACTGAATAATACGTTCAGACTGCTTGGTGAGATGATTCTGAGTTAGAAAGTCCTTAAGAAGCCACTCTGCAAGCGGGTGAAGGGAAGTGAAGGCGATATGGGGCATGCTGTACACCAGTTCAAGGCTCTATTTTGGAAGAATTGGCTCTGCCGTGTGAGGCAACCGGTGAGTTTTTGGAAATGATAAAGAAAGGAATATTTTAAGTCTCCTTTTAGTATCTGTTGGAAAGAGTGTTTCTATCTACCTTAATTTTCCTTTTTCACAGCAGATTGGTAGCGACAGGCTGACTGCCTTGTTTTGCCTTTCCTCTCCTAATTGTTGAAAACCCAAGTAGAGAACAACAGTGTGTTTTAACTCTAAAACGGCTGAAGACATCAATGCTCCTAAATTTGCAAATGAGATAGGAAATCTCATAAAACTTTTGAAGAACCACGGCTTATCTTTTAATTATCATTAGATGATACCAGTGTTTCTAGAAGTGGGGAGGATGAAAATCAATTTTCTTCACATTACAGGTGCTCATTGATAATGTAAGAAAGCTTGCACAATTCAGATCAAAATCTAGATGTGAGGAATGCATGGACTGTATATTAAAATTGTATATACTTCTAAATTTCCTTTCTTGTCCACCCTACAAAGCCTAATTTAAGCTTTCAAATTCCAACACGAAGAATGTGGCAGCTACTTCAACAGCAGTCAAAGTTAAAATAATACTCAAATATGAGATGAGATGTCATTGTTTGCTTTTACTATGATTTTTTAAATTTAAGATAAAAAGAAAATAATTCTCTCAAGTGAGATAGCATTTTTTTGGTAAAATGTGTCACTGCAATTAATAGTTTCTCATTGATTTCCCTTGTCTCTGGTGATGTGGGGATTTGCAATGAGGGATGTTGGCTGCTTTGGATAAGATTATCTCAATTAAATAAACAGACAGCTTTTCATTTCAGAAATATTTCACTTAAATAAAATTGAGATTTAGAGAGAGAATTTCTTCTCCAAATGATTTCAAGTGATTTTTTTTAACATGAAAGGTATTTTTGGGGGAGGGATACTGTTGGTTATATTCTTCTTCGTTCCTAAACACTTCTGTATGCTCCCTGTTCCTCGTACTTAATTGGTGTGCATTAAGTGGCCTCTCAGTATCTCCTTTCTCCTCCATGCTGATCTATTTCTCTCCTTGCTCTGTCTAGTTTTCCCTCACTTCTATTTTTGAGGGCCAAAATCCTAACTCATTTAAGTTTTAAGTTTGCCTTATTGGTACCTTTCCTGAACAGAGAGCTCACTGAGATGCAGACTCCCCCCAACCAGGAATTACAATGAGTGACCCAAAGCAAACTTACTTCTGACTGTCCAGAGCCAGGAGCTGCCCCGGGTAATTTGCAAAACCTCCGTATGTGCTCATTTTCTGAGCACTGAGCCATGAAGATGCTCCATTTGCAATTACACAAGGAGAAATCCAGGTGTATCCATCACCTACCTGTACAAAGGGCCAGGCAGATCCTTGTGAATCTGAAGAGGTACGACCCTGCTGAAAGATCCGGTGTGCTTCAGCTCTGTATTATGTAGATCTGTCTGCAGAAGGTGATTGTCTTCTCATGGTTATTTACCAGCAGTTAGGGCTAGAAGACAAGTGTGGTCTGTGGCACTAATGATATATCAGGACTGTCATGTGGTATTAATTGATATCACACGGTGAAGGGTAAAGGGGCTGTGACAGACATACATGTTCTGTAAAGAGTAGGTGTTTTGATTGAAATTCAGGCAGGCATCCGCATCTCTTACTAACATGATTCAAAATCAGCACAGGATAACCTGTGTGTTTAGACAACAGTTGAAGTTTGAAATTGCCACAGCATAGAAGATACCTTCTCATTCCGAGTTTTCGGAAGCTTTTGCTCCTGAGCTAGAGATTATGGAAGCTCAGGAGGTAGGTACACACTACCAGGCAACTGTATTACTTAAGTTTTCTATCACTGCATTTCTTAACTATTGTTTATGTAGTATTTATTACTGTCCAAATTTGCAGATAGGTGCAGATACAAAACATGATTCCCAAATTCCCTTGTCCTGATACCCCAATTTAGAGGAGAATGGGGGTTATGATCACGTTGTGAATTGCTTGGACTATGTAGTTACTAATACGACTATTAGGAGAAAACAGAAACATAGCCTATCCCAAAGCTATGCCTTTTTTAAAAAAAAGTTGTTATTATTAATTATTTTCATTTTGGATTAATGTTAAGCATGAGAGAAAATGCTGGTATGATTCTTGCTCTTCATCTGCCCCTACAATGAATGTCATCTTTGCCCTGCTTCTGTCCGTAACAGTTCACACTCCTTTCTTCCAGACTTTAAAATATATAAACAGCCCTAAAATTTGCTTACTTTAGAGTGCCCTCTGTTTTGCACATGTATGCTTTTGCATCAGTGCAAAAAAATAAAAATAAAATAAAATAGCAGTGAGTGGTTACAAAGTTGACTGCCTTTATCAGCCAGGTCCTAAAGCTCCGCTGTCAGATTCACCATTCTTCCCAGGTGCAACTCACCAGAGCTGGCATGAGCAATCAGACTCCAGTTCCCCTCCGTGCCTTCGCAAAGCAGCAGCAGAAGGGCTGCCATCTTTCAAAATCCCTTTCTTTGGACCTTCTTCTGTTGTCTTTCCTATTTTACCATGAATATGCCTTGTACAGCAGCATTACTTCCCACCTTTACCGGGAATAACTTGCTCAGTAAGATCAATTTTGCTTTCTTAATGTCTGCAACATGCTGATGGTTCGTTGAGTCCTCTGATCTATTTCCACTTCAGTCTAACCTGTTGTTGCCTCTGCAACTGCCTTCTCAGTTCTTGTACTTATCCCAAATTCCCCTGTTATCACAGGCTCTGCTGGAAGCCAGCTGAGTGGGGTTTGCTTTATGCGTCTAAAAAAAATCATTAGTTTACCAAAGGACGGGACTGCTAAAGGCTCTTTTGGAAGTTGGAAAAAAACAACCAACTATTTCAGACTGCAGGCATCAGCTGCATGGTTGCTGCTGTTGCTACCCACGCCGTGGCTGAGATGGTAGTAAGGACAGCTGGTGCAGCCTATGGCAATGTGGACAATGGGATTATTTCTTAATATTCTTAGGTTCTCTGCAATTGCTATTATCAACATCCATGGTACTCTAATAAAGAAAAGCATAAGCATATTAGACTGAGAAGTCTGCCTCTGATAGCCATTAATTCATACTGAAATTTTGGAGATAAATGGAAAAGGAGGAAACTATGTTTTCCAAAAAACTTCTAAACAACAGAAGTTATTCTAATAGGCCCACACTTGCTTGGCTGACTGTTTTTCTCCAGTTGAAAATTTGATATATTTATTAAACCATTAATTTTATAGATTCCCCAAAATCATTGCTCTTTACCCTATTCTTTAGGTATAATGCTGTTTCTCAAGTGAATGACAACAGCCAAAGAGAATGCAGCCCAGAATAAGACTAACAATTGTTTACAGCTCTTATTTCATTAGATGATCAAGGGATTGGAGCATCTCTCTTGTGAGGAAAGGCTTAGAGACCTGGGTCTGTTTAGCCTGGAGAAGACTGAGAGGGGACCTCATCAATGCTTATAAATATCTAAAGGGTGGGGGTCAAGAGGATGGGGTCAGGCTCTTAGTGGTGCCTGGTTACAGGACAAGGGGCAATGGACACAAGCTGGAACACAGGAAGTTCCGTCTGCACACTTGGAAAAACTTTTTACTTTGAGGGTGGCAGAGCACCGGAACAGGCTGCCCACAGAGGTTGTGGAGTCTCCTTCTCTGGAGATATTCAAAACCTGTCCAGCCTGCTCAAGGTGACCCTGTTTTGGCAGGGGGTTTAGACTAGATGATCTCCAAAAGTCCCTTCCAACCCTTACAATTCTGTGATTCTGCCTTTCTACCCCAGTCCAATGCTAGTGTCATTGTGCAACAATCATGTTGATCCCCAGGTTTGTTACCAAAAAAAAAAAAATAAAAAGAATAATTTGCTCATTTTAAAAAATGCTGCTGTTGTATTTTTGCATTTTAAGAATCTTTGCCTTATTTGTCCCAGATTTGGAATAATAACCTTTCCACGCATGCCAGATTTTTGGATATTCTGACTAAGCAAATTAATTTTGGAAGAGCTTAAACCAGAAGACAGACCTGAACTGTTCTGTAGCTGGCATATCCTACTATGTTACAACCTATGTGACTTTTCTAGCCAGCATTTATTCTCTTGTATTTCTAGCCAGATGACACTCAGTTAAAACCTATAAATGGCTTATTTCTTCCCCTTTGTCTGCTTTGAGTTCTACATACCACCTGATAATCCAGCAGCAATTCTAAATGGGTCAAACTCTTAAAGTTCAAAAAATTTCTAAAACGTAGTTACAGGTAAAAAAGCCCAGGAACAGGTCAAGTAAGTTTGGTAGGTGACAACCAGTGACTTGTTTTAGCCATGAGCTCAGTCCTGTGCTTTCAGCTGTAGAGCTGCCTGGAATTAGCTGTGGTGGCTCCTCACCATGGTTTTATTTACATCACTTTGTGTTCTGTCCTGGTTGTTGTACTGAAGAAGCAAAAAGTTGGCATAGTTATTTTAGTGCCTGGGGGTCACAGGTATGATTCAGGATATTATGCAAGGGACTTGGAAGCTATTGAGCCAACTGCACTTTCAATTTGTTTGCTTATGCTTGATCTGCTTGCAAGAGGTAAAGGAATCCCCTAGTAAAAGTCCAGAGCAGTAGAACAGATAGAGAAGAGAACAGAAGGCTTGAAATCAGAAGAATTTGACTAGTCCACAAGTTCCCCAGAGATGGCCTCCATGCTGCAGAATCCCAAAGGGCTTATCCAGTTTACAGAAAGATGAGTAGGAAGCAAAGAAGGGCAAACAATAAATAGCTCTATCCTATGTCGAGGGCATTCTCAAGTGAATACCTAAATACACCTACACCTCTGCTCACAGGTGTCAGGGTTCTGAAGCCACTGATAGGTCTTAATGGCCCTGAACAGCTTCACCTGGGCCTCCACCCACACACTGAGCCCTGCCCCTATTGAAACTCAGTAGGAGGGGTAGTCTCTGGCTTAGCTGTACCTTACAATAGTTTCTCCTGGTGATTGCCTGCGGGTCTCTGATCCTGGCTGCCCTCACTGGCTGTGACTGTGGCCTGCAGGTTAGCTTCCTGGCTTAGTCTTAGGTCTGTCTCTTCACTGCAAGCTTGCCTGGAGATCCAGAACTCAATAATTTGCTTTGCCTAGCCTGCTTGCCTTGCCTGAGAAGGACCCTGCTGCCCTGGCATCTCCTTTGGCTCCCTGCCCTTTAGGGAGCAGTGTCTGGTGCTGTGCCCTGACTGCCAGCTTAGGTGGACTTCAGCCTGGAGGTGAACACCAGGGAGCCCAGCCTGTGGCTCTCTGGGGCCTGCCCCCTATAAACCATCCACCCTGCCCCGAGCTCTGGTATCCCACAGCCCTGACCCCCTGGGCTTCTTGTAGGACCTGCCATCCCACTCCTTCCCCCAGCTCTGGTCTTGGGGTGGTGGTGTGCGTCTCCAGGGGCAGCCTGGTGACACCTCCTCCAACTCTCACCTGCAGTGTCTTTCCTCATCCCTTGTACCCGGCTCCACCATCCCTCCTCCCCTCCCTGGCCCCATAACCCCGCAGCAATGGTACTGCTCCGAACCTAGATGAGAGGTATGGGGATGAACATACCAAGGAGGGGATGCTGTTGCCAGGGCCCTGGGGGCACTGATAAGCCTTAATGGCCCTGACCAGCTCCACCTGGGCCCAGACCTTAGCTGAAATGGGGCTTTTGGGCCCTCGGCTCCTGCCTGTGTAAAGTCCGAGGAGCACAAATCTCCAGCTCAGCTCTTGAGCTTGGCTGCTGTCTTTCTGGTTTGATCATGGTCCTGACTCATCAGTGTGACCTTGCCTTGAGGATCTGGACCCCTGATTGAAGCTGTTTGTGATGGCTGAGCCTGCCCTCCCCTGCTCACCTTGCAGAGTCCTGCGGGAGGTGTTGCCGTGCATGGTTCCCCATGCCCTAGGGAGCAGCCAGCCCTCCCTGCTCTGTACAAATTTGAAAGCAGCAGGCCTTGCTTTTTTTTTGGTTTTTTTTT
>VXAK01021298.1:1025-31001 GCA_013399435.1 Arenaria interpres | reverse complement strand
TTTTTTTTTTTTTTTTGCTGGCTCTTACTGGGTTTGGAGTGTGTTCAGTTTAGATAAATGGCAATTTCCCTAAATTTCAGGAAGCCTTTGGTTCCTTGTGTCATGTTCAGCAGAGCAGGCCTTTTCCTCAGGGAAAAAGTCTGCCATTAGATTTTGTTCTTAAGCATTATACTGCTCTTTCAGGTATTTTTCTAACATACCCAAGTTTAGGAATCACTTCCCTAGTGGGATTTGATTCAGCTTGGACAGTTTAGAAATAAAAATTCCCGGTATGCTTCAGAGAAGTTAATAGCCTCTAATGGGAGATCTTTAGTGTGATTCTTTGTCATTTCTACTACATCTCTGTTGCTGAGTTCAATATTCACTCTTTCCTATCACTTTTATCAGTGAATCTAGAAGTCTTTCGAAAGTTGGCTGAGTGAGAGTTTCTTCGTTTTTGCGGCTGAAAATTGAGATGGTTGGTTTTGTTTGTTGTTGCTTGTTTTGGGGTGTGTTTTTTTTTTTTTTTAAATTTATTTTCTCCAAGTAATCCTTTTGGGGGTTTGCATCCTCTCTGCAGAAGGGCAAGCACATACTGTGTACGTGCAATTTGCCCAGAGGAGACCAGCTCAAAATCTGTGAGCCCCGCAGCCCACCAGCTTGGGGGCCTTTTCCTTGCGGCCCTGGAAATAGGAAGGCAGGGAAGCAAGAAGCGTGGTGGTGGGCAGCCTCAGGCCCGTTAGCTTGGTTTCACAAGCTGATGGAGGTGACAAAGGCAGCTTTTGGAGAGAGGTGACTGCAGGGGAATGAAAGGGTGTGAATGGCAGCAGTCAGGTAACCAGGGAAGAACAAGGAGGTAGGCCTCCAGGACAGCAGCCTTCAGGAGTGCATGAGGAGTTGCAGCAAGGAGCAGAATGCTGCTGGCTTTTTAAAAGGCTCAGGTATGGGAAAGCTGAATGTCACTGTCATCACATTGTCAGAGTCACTATGTTGACCACAGGGAAACACCGACGGACACTATAAACAGAAGTCAAAATTGCTTTTGTACCCTGAAAGGAGTGTGTTTGGAAAAGTTATAGGGGTTTTAAATACAAGTCTTAATTACTAATTTGATTTTAATGATGTTATTTTCCCTTAAGTAGTTGTAGAGGGGATATTGAATGGTTTTTATTAAAGGATATATGAATTTTACTTATTTGTTCCCAAATCCTGTTTTCTACAGTACTGATGAAGTTTTGCTTTTCCTTTTCAGGTCTTGTCTCTCACTGAAATACTCTGGCCATGTGTGCTTTTCTTGATTCTGGCTGCAATCCGCTTCCAGGAGCCCCCTAAATACAAGGAAAACTGTATGTTTTGTTTGTTCTGTGTTCTATTTTGGGCACCGCTACTTGTAGAAGTATTTAGGAAATAGCAAAGATATCCTAGAATGGGGGGGCTAGTGCAGTCAATGGAAAGAATCCTATAGTAGGATTCAGTCTTGTCTAGCTGTGGATCTGAGCAAGCCATAGCTAGGTGGGTGTCCTGGTTTGGGGTAAAGCAGAGCCAACTTTTATACATCAGGTACGGTTCCTGAGGAATGAAGGATAGTTTACTAACAGTGCAGTTTCTAATGGTACATGTCTCAAAAAAAAAGGGCACTTGAATTTCAATAAAATTAGGATTTTTAAGTATTATGTACATGTAATAAATGCCCCATTTCTGCATCTTTCAATTCTGAATATTAACTAGAAGTACTAGCCCAAATGTTAGCTTTTTTATCTCCTTCTCATTTTATTCTCTTAATTTGGAGGTAATGGTTGCTAAAAGAAGGTTATCCAGAAGAAAAGGGAAATTATCTTTCAATTATTTCTCAATTTTAGCTGATTTAAACAGAGAAATTAAATTAAATATAAACCCTATAGCGATTGCTTATACTTCAAAATAAGCAAAAAGTTGCTTTCTGAGAATTTAAATTTCAAAATATAACTATGGAGAGATATAGATAAATTCCAGAGATATGGAAAAGTTGCTGTTTAGACAGCCTTGATGAATGTACATTCAGACATTGCTGAATACCAGTTCCTTTGTCTCATGAAAGCCTGGGAGAAAAGATGAAATACTATTTTGTGAAGAAGTCTATATTCTGATCTAGGTCACAAATCATTTGAGGAAGAGATACTAGAAAGCATATGATGTTGCAACAGCGTTACTACGGTGAAAACCAACTTTTCAAAGACTCTCAAATGTTATACCCTGTTGTCACAGACTGACACAGAAGTTGCTTATTTCCTGTGGTGAATTAGTTGCTCTTAAATGGATCATCTGCCACGGATACAAACTCACTGTTTGCAGGTGACAAAGCCACTTTCTAGGAGAAGGGAACACAATGTGATGGCACAGGTTTGTAATTGCAATGTTTCTGTTTTTAATTCTGCCACTGTGTGGTTTTAGGTTACTTAGAAGCTCGCGATTTACCAAGTCGGGGCCTTTATCCTTTCATGCGGACCCTTTTCTGTAATGTTGGTTCAAGATGCAAGAATACTAGTTACACAAGACTGAAAACCAACCGCTTACGGTAAGTTACATGAATTTGACAGAGTTGTCAGTATCACAGTGCATCTTTTTCTGCAGCAAAGGTTCTTACTGTCTTGTTGGCAGGTAGAACAGGAGCTTTTGTCATGCCTCTTTCTAATTTTTGTATGCCTTTCTTGGGCATTTCATGCTGTTATTAGATACTGAAAACTGTTTGGGGGGGGAAAACTGGAGAGGCACCTTGTGATACTCTTGCCTACTGCCATGAAAGAGCATACTTTTATCCTTTACTAGAAAGTCTTTTATTACGTGAGGGCGAGACTGAGCAACAAAAAGTGTATCACATATAGATTTAAACTTTGAATATTTTGGGAGCATACATAATAGGAGAAAAAGAAAAGCATAGAAAAGCAAAACAAGAATAACTCTTAAGTCAAACTGACAAAGGGCCAAAAAGGACTAGCAGCTCTGTAATGAAAAGAACTTGAAAAAGTGGTGTGTAAGAAAGCCTTGTGACAAGATTCTGGAATGTAGAAAGAAAAAAGAGGAATTTGAATTTGGGCTTTTCCTTTAAGAAATGTGATAATTTTATCTACTTCAAAATATTGAAAAGTATTGAGATGCAAGACACTTATGCAAATTGGCTGAAGGATGCAGCCTTTCAAAATATATAACAATAAAGTCAAGGCAAGCTTATCAGAATTTATGTGTGTATATATGTAGGTTTATTATTAGAAAATTGAGAATATCAACCTAAAAAGATCTTAGAGTTTGAGCCAGGTAAGTGTGTAAGAGCATTATGTTTTTATGGTTTATTATTCTAGAATTTTATAGATAGCAGTATCAACATGCAGCAAGTTGGAAAGTTTCAGTGTCACACTAATAGGCCATAATACTTACCATTTGATCTAGACAGTCTGTTCTTATTTGTACATGTGGAGAGTTGTTGATTGAGCATAAGACCCTGCAAAATAAATATCGTTTATGGGCAAACACCTTCTACATAAAGTAGTAAATTGTTAGGCGAATCTTAACAGTTTAAGCCATGAATCATTATTAGTCCATATCGAGTATTACACAAAATATGTATATACAGAAATAACAGCATTACAGTAATATCCCTAAAAAAAATTATGTCAATAATAACAATACAGTTAAAATTGTTACACAACCTCTTAGTTTCTATTCCTTTCCCTGGGGTTATGCTCATCTTTCCACTGCTGCACTGGGTTATAAGGTCAGTGGCTGCAGTCCAGTCCAGTGGTGGTGGGGTTATTATGGCAAATCATGATTTGGACCCCATTCCCTGGAGGAATGTGGTTTTGATGGCTCCTTTTTCACTCTGGGGTGCACTTGGGGTTACTTACATTTGCTAATGCTTTTATACCTTGCTTGTTCTCCACTGGTCTGCGTCTCTGTCATACATCTGAATTGATATGATACCTTTTACATATGTTAGGTACCTGTTCTTTTTTCTTGATACTATGTCACTGACAACTGGTGAGTTGTTTATAGCCATGGGGTCCTCAGTGCCAGCCTGTGGCACCCATCTCTTGTCATCCTGGACCTGTACTCCCGCACAGTGCATCCTATGTCCCCACTTCTCAAGGCCTCTACTATTATACTGGACCTGTGTTCCTCTGCGCTGCTTTGCTATGTTAATCATAAATATCTCACTTTGCACTGAAAGATCGTTTATTACTACTATCTGTATAAAACTATGGTGGTATTATAAACAAGTGAAAGTAAAGCAAATGGCCATAGCCATCTGACCAGGAGGGAAAAAAAAAGGTTAAAACTAGACTGAGTCAAAAGCAAACTGCAGGCACGTAAGGTAAGATCAGACAAAGCAAAGGTGTCAAGCCTCTGTGCTGTGGTCTTACAAACTCAGTACAAAGCTTGTAGCCTGTTACTTACAGTGGCAATGTTATATTACTAGGTACAATAGCTGTTGGCTTTTTTGAAAGTTTTTTTCCCTAAAAGGATAGGTTTTATTTATATCACTAGTCCAGATGCCATCTAAGCGTTTTAAACCTCTAGAAACTATGAACTATATTGACTGCCCTGCATAATTATTTACACTGCTTTGACTGAATTGCCCAAATTATATTTCAGCTCAAAAGAAGAGCAGGAAAGAATTTCCTGGAGGCAGACTTAGACCTACTTAAGAATTGGTGAAATTATTCAGTGGCTTTCAATTTTTCAACTGAAAAATAAAATGCATGTATGCATATTTATACACTCAGTAGGCTACACTGAGTAGCATATAGCCTAGGTAAGGAAAAGGGGTAAAAAGGTAGGATGAAGTTCATTCTGAGGTCAGTCTATTCCAGCAGGTCCATCAGTATAAATTAAATCAACCTCAGGGCTGCTCTGACTTATGCTGGCTGCCAACAGCCCTAGGAATGCAGACTGTCAGCTTGATCAGCCAAACATGATTAATCCTGCAATGCCCCTCTGTTGACTGGAGAAAAAGGGTGGCATAGGAACAATAATACCAATTATTGAGGATTTATATCAAACCACAGGTAGTCCTTTATAATAATTTTCAGGGACATTTTTGCATCAACAATGTTGATTTTTAAGGGTAAATCAAAGACTGTGCATAGTTTGCATGGATGTGTAACCCATTTGTTTTCACAGCCTGTACAACATGGGTGCTATCAGTTTGAAATATAGTTGTTGCCTTTTGGAAAAAGAAATTCTATGAGTTCTGTTGGAACCTCCACTACGAAAGCCATAAACCACCCAAATAACTATTTGTCAGTGAGCAGCCTGAACAAGGCTGCTCCACGATGGGGGGTTTATCCAGGGGTTGAAGTCATCCTGGTGCAGGCCATGCCCTCACAGATGTGGCACCATCTCTCCAGGCAACAGGTTCCATTAACAGCCTCCAACAGGCTGAGAAGATGAGCAAGGTGAAGGCTACAACTACTTTATTAACTTTGATTTGCAGAAAAATCTGCTGCTTCCTCTGATGCCTCAGAAAGCATCCATTTTTCAACAGCTCAGAGGCTTTGTTCCTTGCTTCTCTCTTCAGCCATGGCAAAAGCTGCTGGTTTGCAGCTCTTTGATGTGATTTTCTAGCCTGTTACACCCAGCAGTATCTCAGAGCAGAGGAGTAAGGAAATATTTAGAAGGTATATTTAGGAGCTCCCATGACAAAGGACATTTTTCCCTGCTCTTTCCAGAATGTTCCACCCCCACCTCATCTTAACGGAGCACGGAGTAAAATTGAGAGTATGCAAATAAGATAAAAACTACACAGCACAATGTCTTATGGCCTTACACCCATACCCAAAAATGAGAATGCACATGCATGGAACAAAGTATTCCCAGTACTCTTAATTCCACTGCAAATCTTGCAGATTGTGGTGGGATTTGCCCTTGCAACTCAGACTCCTATATCTGTTTGTTACATGTGCCAATATCTAAAACAAAACCAAGCTTAAGTTTTCTCGGACCTAGAACTACAAAGATCACAGAAATAAGACTGTAAAATGCTATTTCTAAGCACATTAGTTTATTTCTCTTTACTTAGCTATAAGTAGTAGCAGCCTGAGCAGCCACACCCTGTAGCCCTAAGTCTGTCCCTGGCATCTTCTCCTAGATGGACCCTTTGGTCTCATGTGGTAGCTTCGTCTCCTTTGGCACCTGACTGCACTCCTGCGCTTATTCTGCTGTGTTGGGGCTGTTGCTGGAACCTGTGACCCATCCCCATCTCTGCCCGCTGGCTAGGATCCTGGGGGAGAGTGCCCCATCAGTGAGGGCATGGCCTCTTTCAGGGTCACATCAGCTGCTAGCTTGGCCCCGGTCCTGGAGCAGCCCCTCTCATGCTGGTCGCTTTCTTGCTACTGATTTTATTGATACCTGGGCCTCTGTGGTTCTCTAGTGGAGTAGTATCAGAAGAGCTCATGTATGAGAGCAGGTGTGGAAAAACAAAATCAAGGAAGGTCCCAGTGACAATGATAGCACTTGCATAAAAATTGCTTAGAGGGTCAAATATTTCTTTAATGATGTGTATCTTCAAATGAAGAAAAGCAGTAATTATGCAAGATAGCTGTATGCTGCAGGAGCTTGTTGGAATAGTTACCCTATGTGGTCTGGACCAGCTTTTGTTAGTTGGAAACCAGAAACCTAAGCAATTTTTGTGATCTTGCTTATAGATTGTCAGGTGGGGAGAAAAGGAATCTTAAACATAAGTTTTCTCCACTTTATAACCAACTAACAACAACAATTTTTTGGTTCTTTATATTTTTAGTCTATTGCATTTTAGAAGGGTTATAATAGTACACAACATGGAGGGGAAAGATCTTTCCTTTCTGTGGCAGACGGGAAGTAAGCTATTGTCCAGCATGTGTATTGGTGTTGATGGAGATGTCATGTCTCCAGGCTGTCCTGAGATGGTGCAGAACAGGAGCCAGCACAGCTGGGGCTTTGCAATTTTAGAGACAAATTTTTAATATGGTAACAGGGGTGAGGTTGAGACAAGAGTTTGCTGAGAGGTTTATGAAAATCACCAGTCTAAATGGCATTGCACATCATAGCTGAGATCTCAGATGAGCTCTGAAGTGTTCTTACTGTCATTCTAAGTAACTGGGTAATTTGGACAGAATTAGCATTTCTGAGTCATGACTAGGGAATGCCAATTGCTTTTACATGCTCACAGAGATGCAGTCTTTTTCCTCTTTTATTGTGTTTTGTCACGGACAGAGCTTGTATGAATGTGTGTCTTTAGTTTGATTTCAGTCCTTTTGCAACAATTAAGGAGGAGTTACCATGGATGATAATGAAATGATATACGTATACACAACTTTTCCTAACATCCCAGTTCTAATTATGTATGTCCACTCCTACAAATTACTGTCTTCCTTCTTTTGTCCTTTTTGCCATCCCTTGCTTCTCTTCTTTATTGTTCCTAGCAACTGATGCTGTTGACTTCCTTTACACCTATACAAGTAAGTTAATGTCATCTTCTGCCCCAGAAAGCAGACATTGAAGGATCTTTGGGAGAGTAGCAGTAGAACAATTAAAGTATTTTTACTGGCACACTGTCTGAAAATTGCTTGTCTTGTCTGTCCCTGCAGCTGGTTTTGAAGTCTAATTTCTTACCTTTTTGGCAAGACGGTGACATTTTCCTGCAATTTTGTGTAACTAGTGCTGAATTAAGAAACCAGCAGTATCTCATAGCATTCTTATTAGGAGATAAATATGGTCCCATGTTACTATATTGAAAATATATAAAAATCCTTTAAAGCTTAGCACAGATGTTCAGAAAATGAAAGCTTTGTAATATTTTAATATTGATAAATCTCAGCCTGATAACTAATATGCCATTTGCCATTTCCTTTTCCAAAGGAGGTTGCACTCTTCTTCAAGAGCAGCCAGAGGAAGGGCTGTAGCAATGATGGTGTCGAAAGTTTCTAATGTGGGGCTCAACTGTGGCTTGAAGAGAGCTCTGATAGATTTACCTCAAACTGGGACAGATGGCAAAGAGAGGCACAAGTGGCAGCTGGCTGACATCGCTCCTGCCCTGGAAATCCCCCTAAAGTTAACAGCTCAGAAACAGCATGTCCAAACGGCTGCTCTCATCCTGCTGAGAGGCTTGTGCTTGGGAGTGTGGTGTTTCTTTGAGGTTTTCTGGTTGCACTTGCTGCCTTCTCTTCTGTAATAGCTGGGCCTTATGCCTTTTCTTTGGTCCTTCTTCCATACCCTAAATATCTACACCCCCTCTACTGTTTCCCAGTTTCACCATCAACTTGCTTTTCCCTGCAATTTTCCTAGAGCTCTTCAGAGCCACCACACTCTGAATGCCGCCAGCTATTTTCTTTATTGCTTCTAGTCTATGTGTGTGTCTTCATGTACTCTGTGGGACCCCTTGCAGGGCAGTGGCTTGTCTCCCCAGCCCTCAAGCCCAGAGACACCAAAGGGACAGCCCAGCTGATCTTGGTGTCCTGCTTGGGCAAGGGGCAGAGCAGGAGGGTTAAGCAGGCTGCTGCTGCTGCTGTCTTGCACAGCAAGCATGATCTGAAGCCTTTTGCCCAACTTCTTAGCTCATAAAATTAGATGCCAAGAGGCTTCTTTTGTTCCCCTGCTCTTTATCAACCCAAGCGTTGCAGATCCAAGGCGCGTCAGCGATGGGGACAGAGGAGAGTGAGTTACTAACTCCACTGTCATCTGTGCAACCTGCTGCTGGCAGGGAGGCTGGGCAGCCCCAGCAGCCCTGGCACCAGTGTTGAGACCAGCCGTGTGCTCTCATGTGAGTAAAAGTGTCCTTTTTCCCTAGTACATAGGGATGCAAAGCTTATATCTAGTTTGGAGTGAAAACAATGTGGGTTGAAATACTGCCTTTATGCTCCACTTCTTTGAAGTCTGGTGATTATTTTCAGTGAGCTTATTTTGTGAGTTCAGTTGTCAATTTAAAGTTCAGTGAGTATTTTGAAAAAAAAAAATGTGAAAAATCCTGTGGAAACTGAGCTAGAGTGTTTTGTTTTTTTTTTGTTTAAAGTTCTGACTGGATTTGTGTTTTAACCAATGTGGTTGTTACTATTCTGGTCAAGTGTGGGCCACTTGTTCATGCTCAGAATGCACAGTGCTAGAAAGTTTTCAGTATGTAGTTAGTGTTCCTGTTCTTCTTTGCCAAACACCAATGTTTCTAGTTGGCTGGAATTTCAGACAGTAGGTGTGTTAGCAATATTGGAATTTATGTGGTGATTTTCAAAAGCAGTAGCTGAAGTGTGGCTATTAATCACCCTAAAAACTGCCCTCCAAACAACAGACACCTGCTTTTTAAAACTCCATTTAAAAGGGGGGTGGGGTGGGTGTGGGGAGGAAGGTCGTGAGGAATTGTTCAGTCTTTAGTCCACTGAAGTTTGAGGCTGGTGAAAGAGTTTTCCAAAATCCTACTGGGTGTTGGCCAAGCTGGGATCAAAATAAGCTGCACTGAAGCAATCAAGAACTTGGTTGTTTTAAGATTAAATTTTCTTCTCATCCTTTGGTCTAAAGTTTCACACAGCTTTGTGGGTGTATGAACAAATGAGGGTCAGGGAGGGAAAGAGAAATGAGAGAATCGGAAAGTAGTGGCTGGTGGTTTTTGCTTCTGTTTGTGAATCTATCTCATTAGGTTTTTCTTCACAATAAGCAAGAATTGTGCTGAAAGCTAGTATTCACATACAAGTTTGACAAGAAAGGAATGTAACTCTCTATTTATGTTTTTGTAAGTGTAAGCTTATTTTACAGTTAATTATGCTCCTAATGAAAAAATAGCAATATTTTTGCTACACAGGCTTTCGCTTTAAGAAAACTTGAACTTCCTATAAGATAAAACAGAATTCAACTGTCTAGTAAAAGATTATTATTCCATTGTTTATGATGGCTTGGGAGAGTGTTGAGTTATTTTGTCCTGTATAGAGATGTTTAAATGACTCTGTCTGATTTAATCTTCAAAGTATTGTTAGAAAATTGTTGTGCTGTTGAGTAGCCACCAGATGGTAGTATGACAGACATAATAGAGAGAACATGTACCAGGGCTTTAGCTGTAAACTAAAATCAGGGGAAAGCCAGTAATGATAATAGGATACTATTTTTATAGTTTGTTGTATGTATTTGAAAAAACAAGCTGTCATATCCCAAATACAAACTGTATAGGTTTTTCTAACAACAGGTGTTTCTGGTGTGTGAGCCTGCATAACGCAAAAAATACGTAGTCAGAGACATCATTCTTCTCACTTTTCAAGTAGAAGGGTACCTGTAAGAGTGCATCTTTTGGAATTGGCATATGTTTGTTAGTATGGATGCTTTTTTGTTAACGTGGTGGAATTGTTATAATCCTTCCGTTGTTTAGTGAGTTAACTAAAGAGGAAGTACCAACTTTATTCATGGCCCAGAACAAGAGGCTTACTGTATTTCATCTGGTGATATTGACCAGCTTACCTGTTCTGGTTGCAGCGTGTTGCCCTAGATGCAATACGAAAGCCTTAATTTCAGCGTATGTGCCATCACTGAACCATCACCTGTACTCACAATAAACGGGGGGAGGAAAGTTGAGTGCATCCAGAAATATCTAAGACTTCTTTGGACATGGCTGGCTGCTACCAGAATTGGGTTACTGGTGTAGGTGAGCTGCTTCAGCTCAGTAATTTTTCATTGCCCTCTTTTCTTAGGTTTTGAGACTCAGTGATGCAACTTGCACGCTAATGAACTGAACTAAATAAAAATTGTGTAAATGCAAATAGTTTAAAAAAAAATTATATAATTAGAATAGTGCTGTGAGTATATAAACATTTTTTTAGCTACTTGCTTCCAGTTTGTAATTACCTCCCTTGTCCCCTTTCTTTCTGTGAAAAAGCAATTCAGGCACCCAAGCTGGTCCAGAGAGCTTCACAGGACCTGATCTAGGCTTCATGAAAGAGGTAGAAGAACTTGCAAAGGGATTTATTGAGACCACAGAGAAAACCATGGCTTTAGAAAAGCTATGGGAGGAAAACTCGAAGTTCTCAGGTAAGCTCTGATCTTTCTAACAATTAATTTCTTAGTCTATCTGGTGGTAATAGCCATTGAACAAAGAAATACTTTTATTTTAAAAATAAAGTAAAAAACCTAAAATTTTAGCTGCCCTGAAAAAAGCCACTTTTATGATTACTATTGCTGTGGCTGCCATAAAATTTTCAGAAAAAAGCTACCTTTCTAAAATTGTGCTGTTGTTTTACTACTTGGCAGTTAACAAAATACTGTGAGGTGAAAGGTTTAAAGTTAGGGATTAACAATCTGAGTACACGTTTACTTGGTCTAACATGGATTCAAAAGTAATTTGTCAGGATTTCCCAGGTATTTTTGTTGTACTTGAGAGTTTAGGGACGGAAAACCTCACTAGGTCACACCTGGTGACCTTTAGGCAAATAAGTGAATCTCGTATTTAAAGAGTGAGACTGGAAAAACCAAGTCCCGATGCTCTCTCTCTGTTCCCACCCTTACTGTGCAGCTTTGCTGCTGTAGCAGCTGAGCATTTAAGACCCACTGATTTTTCTGGCTGAGCTTTCAAGCAGAAGGATGTCGGCGAAACAGTCATTTGCATGTCTGGCTAGTACATTCATCTAGTGTTGATGTGGTGATTTTGCCTTACTGAAAAGTGTATGGTAAGCAATATCTTTAAAATTGGTTTTGTGATAATAGTAGAAATACTGAAAAGCACAGGAAATCAAGTGGACCACTGTCTTTCTAGGGTGTTAGGTGTTTCACATGCCTGTAGAAATGCCCTTTGTATACTGCTTGCTATTGCTTATGAAATTGATTCTTCTACAATTAATAATGCCTCCCTAAAGGAAAATATTTGATTTTACAGGGCTCTATAACGTCACCACTTTTCTTACTGTAAGTATTTTTACAGTCTATTTCTAAATTACAGTTCTGGGTTTTGAGACATCTTTATTATAATGGCTAGATATTTGTATCCTGTCAAGTTTTAGTAAACTATATTTAAAAAAAATGGTATGCTGTTGAAGGAAAAAATGTTTTGTAAATTTGATAGATGTTCAGTTGTTTCTAGATTACTCATTTAAGCCAGCCTAGGTTGTTAGTAGCTAAAATTCATGGCTATTTGGAGGCTAATTTTTCATTAGGAGCAACTTAAAAGTGCATCTGCCAGACCTTGTGTAGTGGTATAAAATCATATTACATAACATCTTGCAAGGAGCTCTTATCCTCATGTGTGCTTATTATTAAAAAAAACAAAACAGAAGCAAACCAACATAAAACTTTAAAAGAGACTGTGCTGAAATTGAAAAGATGGGGTTCTTGCTTCGATGAGATTACTTTGAATTCAGTTTTGTGATCCAGTCAATACGGTAAGCAGACTCGAGTGGGGCTGAAGGAAGACAGACTTGCAAGTTGTAGCATAATTCCTTCCAGAATCAATTTGGCAGCTTATGTGAAATGAGTGTGGTCTTTGTGCAGTCCCTAATGCATTAGTCTTTCATCCTCACAGTCTCAACAAAAAGAGGAAAGCTGAATGGGCACAGTAGTGGATCTCCATTACTGTCAGTTTTGTACCTTTCACAGATCATTGCTTTCACTTTTGAAATATTTTAAAATGCATTTTCTCCGTATGTGATCGTAACTGCCACTTCATGAAACCTAGATTTACAATTTATAACTTGAACTTAGATGGCATTTTTATAGTAACATTTTTAAATTGCTCATGAGATATTTGATTGAAAGGAGATGTATCAATATGATAATTCATTTCTGGAATGGAATCTGAAATAGAAAGAACGTATTTATCAACATTAAGAAAATATTTATTTGGAAGTAGCCTATCGTTATTAGTAACAGAGCTAATATCCACAAGCTTCTTTTTGCGTAAATCACACTGATGTCACCATTATCCAAAAGAGCCCTAGTGAAACATTAATTTAAAGAAACAAAGACTGCATAATAAACGAGTGTGATAGATCCTATGTTTTTCATAGACATCCAATAGTATAGTCCTATAAAAGAAGTGGTTTTACCCCAGTCCATCTTTAAAGAGCTGTTCTTATCAATTGTTGTTTGACACCTCCCAAAACCCCCCAGGGAGCTGTGAGGCATGTCCATGACAGTCCCCTGGTCTTCATACCCTATACGTAGAAATTCATTGCAGGACTAAAGGGCTCCTTGTGTTTGAGATATCAAAGGTGATTCTTCTCTTTGGGAGAGAGTTACACTTCTGAGCAGAAAGATATTGCTTAGCTTTTCTCACAACTCCATTTTCCATCAGAGCACAGAAAGACATCTGAAACAAAGCTACCGTAAGTTCAAAGTACCACCAAAATGATGCCATGAATTGCCAAAGCTAGAGGTATATTTCCACTTGAAAAAAATATTTTAAATGCTTTCAAATTCAAAAGGGCAGGGGTAGGGGAAGTAACAGGCACCTGCTATTTTTTTTTTATGTTAATGGAAGTGTTGCATGTAAATGTGTTTTCTTCATATAAAGATGGATTTGAATGAAGTGGAGGAAATTATTTCTAAAGCAGAAAACCTGTACAAGCAACCATATTTCTGGAACCTTTTGCATTCACTCCCTCGTCTTGAATTGAACAGTTTTTATAGAGAAGATGGGTTAGCTGCCATAGCACAGTTCCTAAAAGTTATTCAAAAGTAAGTACTTTTATGTGCCTGAAAGTGCTCTAATTTAACATTTTACCTGCAATTCTTTTTCTTCTCACTATCTATTTAATAAAATAAACATCTTTATCTGTGTAAAGAGGCTGAAATTTTCTTCTGTTTACCAAATTCTGCTTTTATAGAGGTGTGGTAGGAGTTGTCATCCATTCTGATTCCTTCATAACTGTCTAGCTTAGCAGAGATTCCCTATGAGTATCCAAGAAGTAGCTTCATCTTAGCAATGGTTGAAATTATCTTATCACATAGTATGGCTTTGAACTTTGTAATGTGCTTTGGGACTCTTTGAAAGACAGAATATTTACATATGAATAAAAGAAAATCATCGTTTGGATTCTAATCGACTAAATATGTATGTAGCACTTGGTCAATATCAGGAAAATTACTTCATTTTGTTTCTCAAGCCCCTTGCTATCAAAATAGCTTTGGCTTGCAAGAAATGAAGCAGTAAGAAAAAAAGCACAGAGACTGTATTCTGAATATGAACATTTTTGGCCTTAGGTAAAGGACAGCTGGATTCAGTAGAAGACATGGTATCAAAAGCACAGACCAAGACAAGTATCTACAGGAATTTTCAGTAAAATAAGGGAATTGTTAGGAAAAAGAGAAAAATGTGTTTGCCAGAGTAGGTAGTCGGTTGTAATAGATTGGTAGGTAATTGTCATTGAGGTTAATGAACATACTTACAAGGCTAGAGGAGGCCACTGAACCTGCCTGCCTGTGCAAGACTAACCATGAACTTCACCAGCTTTACCCCCTAAGGAGGCAGGGGCCCAAAGACTTTGAATGGGAATTTACTGTGCTGATTCTGTAACCTTTAGCATCCCACTGTCTTTTTTCTTACTAAAAAAGATATGAAGGATATGGTGGTGGTATTTTTGTTGAAACAGGGAAATAAGTCTCTGTTGATTACAATATGTGGAATGCAACTGTGTTGGGGCTTGATTTCCCTCCCACTCTCCTTCTTATGCCCGAGTCTCTTATTCCAGCTTGTTCTCTGAACTATTAACATGCAAAGCTGTATTAGCTGTGCTTGTAGTATTTGTATCCCAACAGCAGAAGTCTTTTTCGAAAGGTTTGCAAACTCTCATGGTCTGAGTGTTCCTGACATAAGTTTATGGTTATTGTTTTCTTCTTCAGCAGCAAGCAAAGACAGCTGAAGGGACCAAGACTGGGACTTATAAGAAACCCAATATACATATATATATTTTTAAGAATGCATTCTCTAATATGTTTTGTTTAATTTGTTGTGAGAATAAATGTTCTGTTGCTCTAAAGGTTCTTTTTTTTTTCTCTGCAAACTGGATGTAAGTAAAATTCATGTATCCTGTGTCCATCCTGCTTGCTGTGAGGAAAACTCTTGTGGTGCTTTTGCTGTTGCTTTTAACTCTTTTTCTCTTATTCTTTTTTTTTTTAAGAGGACATTGGTCCTCATAAGAGAAATGAAAATTATGAAGTTTATGAATGAAAATTATTAGTGAAAATTGAGTAACATTCTAATGGTAAAATCTCAACTTGTGGGTTTTTTTTAATGAAAAGTTTAATTTGACAAAAGATGAGTTTTTCAACAATAAAAAAAGTATTTTAGTATTCAGTTGCTTGAACTTCATCTTTTTCTACCAGTTTTTTCGAGTGTATAGAGAGGTTGATTTTTGTTTTATTTTTCACTTTCAGTACCTTAGCATCATTGAAGGATTTAGCTATGATGCCATTGGGCAAAAGTTTCTATGAAATGGTGAAAACAGCACTGAATTTAACTACTGCATCAATAGAGGAAAGGAGCTTAGAAGGTAAGGAATTTGCCTCAGATTTTTTTTTTTTAATAACCTTGTAAGCATGCTGGCAATATGCACTAGCAGTAACTGTCTGAGCTTCTGCTGAATTTCTCATGTGAAAAGTCTAAAAATTGAACTATATTACTATTATGTTAACGCGTTTCTTTATTGGTCTGCCTTTTAATAACTAATAACTAAATTTCATCAGACTGACAACTATTTGAAAAACAAAGCACATTGGTCTAATATAGTGTGTTTAGAATGATCTTTCAGTGGTGAATTTCGAGGGGAGAGTAAATTGCTGCAAAGGATAATTTCTTCCATTTTATAGAAGGATAACCTCTTTTTTTGGCCATGCATTATGGCTGTTTTACTTTAAGATTCATTCTTCTGTTATCATAAATTCTGGTCTCAGCTGAAGGGATACATTTCCCCATCTGCTGCTTGAGTATGGAAGGTGAGTTTAACCAGAGAAAGTAGGCTGGCCCCAGATCAGCTCCTCCAGAAAAGGTCAGGAGCAAGTTTCATTGGCAAACTGTCTGGTGGCACACAATTATATTCTAAGTGCAGCTGCCTGCTCTGCATAGAAGGTCAGGCTAAGAGTTATATGTGGTTTAAATCCTGCTTCAGCTGTGAAAACCAAGACTGAAATAGTACAAAGGTGATATTCTGACATTCTCCTGGTGCTCTCCCTCTCAGCAATGATTCATACCCAGCCCATACACACACATTTGCATGAGGATGTGCGTAGTAAGACACACAGTTCAGAATTGCAGCCTGCTGGGTCTGCGGGCAATCATTATGCAGGGCATCTCATCATTATTGTATCAGTTGTCAGAATACCATCACATTAACTGACCTTACTGTACTACTAATGCAATCACGGATTTTATCACAGTGAAAACAATGTTCAGGTACATGCTGCTTTTTCTTCTTTTCTTTTTTTTTTTTTCCCAAAAAGCTGGAAACATGATACTTGGATCTCATCTAGTACAAATAATCAAGAAACTACATGGACAAAAAGCAGGAATGGCATAAACAGAAGGGTTCTTTTCTTTCAGGTTTTCAGTATAATCTTTCTCTTGGAGATATTTTGTGGAATCCATATGCTGTGAGATCAGAACTTGAATCCAGGTTTGGTTTTGATGGTCTTCATGTTAAGAAGCTGCTAAATTACACAGTACAATTAACAAAGGTAAACCACATGAAAATTAATTTTAGTGTCTGTCCCTTTCATCTTTGTTTTTATCTGTACCCTGAAGGAATTTTTCATGCCTTACAGAAGCTATAGTCATATCTTAGATTTGTGCAGCACCCACAATACTGCTAAATATCCTGGCTTCATTCCCATTAAAAAGAAATATATTTAGTTTTAGCTGGAATTTCTGCACATGATGAAACTCACAGGTCTAGTTGTGTACATTAATGAATTTATGCTTCTCTGAAGTCACCACTGTGTATGGCGAAGTCTTGGGTTTATTATCCAATTCTGTAGAGGAATCTGGGGTTTGCTCCACTAAACTTTTAAACTAGATCCTAGATTTGAAGTTGCCTGGATTAATTTGGCAGGTGACGTTTTTCATCCAGGTTGCTGGACAAAGAATGCCTGTATCTTCTGTGCATAAATTAAGGCACATCAAGAGTCCTTTCTTCTCAGTTGTGCAGTCTGGATATGAATATACTTGACTGATGAGTTGTCTCAGTGAGCTATTCAAATATACCAGCAATGTGTCAGATTTTGAAGAAAATCTCCTTTCTCAGAGAGGGCTTCCTAAACTTCCTTCTAGACCAAAGTGATCTGTTGTGATGATCAGGTTTGAACTGCAGAAAACTTGAAACATCTTTTGAATTTCTGCTTAAGTCCACAGTTTTTGAGTAGAACATGCTGGTATAATCTGAAATCTGTTACTCTTTGCCAGGTGCTGTCTAGAGCTCTATTCCAGAAGAGCTCATTATAAAAATAGCTGATGTACACAAAGGCATAAATTATTAAAAAACTTGACTTTGGATTGGCCTTTAAATGAAATGTCAGTGATGGCCAGTTTGATCAACTGAACTGAATTTGACTGCAGCCTCTTAGCTATGGTTGGCTGTGTAATCCCAGGCGACTCACTTGCTAACTATTTATATGTTAAACTAATGTGTGTGGTAGGGGATTGAAGACCCTCAAAAAGTATGAAGAGAAATATGGAAGCCTGGACAATGTCTGTTCTGAGCACTTAACTTCTGTATGTAATATCCCAGATCTTTTGGTGTCAAAACATCTGCTTAATAAATTTTCTAGCCACGGTTGAAAGGAATTATGGTGTGAAGTGTCTCAGAAAGACATTAATAGGGAGAATTAAACTGTACTAAATCATTTTTGTATGCTTTAATAACATTTCTATGATTGGGAATAATAAATCTTTCAAAATAATTTATAAGCCAGGGTATAAGCAAAAAAATTCTGGCCTCTTGGCCACACTGATGAAATGTTCCAACTTCTATTTAGAACTAGTCTGCTGCATGTAGTCATTGGTTCAGATGTACCATTGTACTGAATGTTTTTTTACACAAGTAATTGCTATACTTGTGAAGGTGCTTTGATACAGTTATTTTAGTGTAAGTGTACTGTGTCATTGCTGTACTTCAGCATCAGCATGCAAATGACTGTAGAAGTAGTAACACTGCTGTAGCTACACAGTGAAAATTCCTTGCATATACAAGTATTATTGTTCTACATTGTGTATGAGAAACCTAATGGGGCCACTGGTATTTTATACACCACTCTGTGTGTGGAGTACTTTGAACTACATGCCCCAGAATATGAAGCTGGATTAAATAGGCTTTGTTCTCACTGTAGGAGGCCACGTGATACTCTCTTTTCACCAGATAAGTAAGTTGATAGCGGAGATAACACTCAGCAGCTCTCTTGAGATGCTCATCGATTTCTTATGTCCCTGCCAGATTCCCACAGCAGAGACACTGGAGCAGTTTGTGTGCTCTGCTCTGTCCAGTGTGCAGGAAGATGAAGCAAACAAAGAGAATAATGAAGGCGGCTGTATCTCTGCATGGCACGAGGCCAAACTGTATCTTATTCATGCTGTCAGCAAACTCAGAATCTATGCACAGGTACACTTTAATAAGTTAATAGATTAAATTCCTATTTTTTGCATGTAGGCTGTCAACAGCAACTCAGTTAAAAGATCCGAGTTAGCTATTAAATGTTCTTGTCATGAACTTTTTTCATCTTGCTAATAAAACGAAGTAATCCCTATAAGGAATCATTATACTGGAAGTATAATCTATCACCATGTGTCCACTTAATCAGATTTTCTCGTTGACTCAAATACAGATTTGAAATCTAATATGGAATATAGTGAAATATACTGCACTGCAGAGACCTGACAGATGGAAGACCCATTTACTGTCCCACCTGAGCCTGAATTTTAGGCAAAACTGAAAGCAGACTACAGGCTTCCACTGATACATTATATAATTCATTTATTTTTAATTTGCCTCTTCTATCTCTGGCAATAGTGGCTGAAGCATTTTGAAAGGGATGAGAGTAAATCTCCAATACAGCATCTTAAAATTCTACTCTGGCAGAACAGCATGGCATGCAGTCTCTATGATGGCATATGTGTAGTTGCATAGAGAAAAGCATAAACCATTCAGATGTTTTTTAAGGAGAACACTTAACTAGCTGCCTTAATGCTGATATTTGTTTTTTCACTGAAATATGTTTTTTTTTTTTTCCATTAAAAAAAATCAGCTGTGTAACAAGCTGCTCTGGAAGTGTTTGCATATCATCTAAAGAAAGCATGTAGAGCTTATCCTGTATTTCCTCAAAAAAAAGTAACCTTTGATTTCTGTCTTGATAAAGGTTTCACTGATGTATGGTGACTGGAAGTAATAATTGAATGTGACTGCCAAAACTAATGCACTAATTCCTATCATAGCTGTAGGAAAATCCAGTAAAAATTTCAGCCATGATTTTAAAACTCTTCACAGAGCGAACATCCTTATGATGGCAACTTGAAGTACTGTATGCTGCTGGCCACCGGTAATTTCTTTGGTGAACAAGATACCTCTTACAGTAAAAATCTATTATAACCACTTGGCATTAAAAAAAGTAATGGTAGAGGAAAGGATTGCAGTCAGTAGGTTTGGCCATGCCCTATTCTAGGCTAAACCATGGGAGCACGCAGGCTCCTTCTCCATCTGTTTTTGTAGTGGAACCCCAAAAATGTTGAGACTGCTGCCTTCCATTGGGTTGGTAGTGCAGGCAGAAGGGAGAGCAAGCCTGAGTAATTGGCTGTGGAGGTCTGCTTTTGGTTGGTTTCAGTCTCAGGCCATCTTCTTACCATTTCTGAGACTTTGGGTAAAGACAGCACAGCATAGGATGTTAGTTCTCTGTAAGATCTAGCATGTTATATTGCCAACTTGCAGGTCAGTACAAGCTGTACTGAAGTCAGCCTTTGAGGCCAGTCAGTTGAGTCTAGACACATTGTTAGGGAGAAATTTGACTATCATTAATAATAAATAATGCAAATTCTGTGTCTTGTCTAAATAGAAAGCTTTGATTCCCTAACAAGGTGTGTTCTGTTTTGCATTAAATCTGCTAGGTATTTGAGCAATGGTTCAGCAGCAGCTTCCCTCAGAAACTCCTTTTGGAACTTGAAGATTTGATATCTCAGTTTCTAGATGACAGGGAAGCCAGGAAAATTTTTTCAGAGATAAATACCCTGATCCAGCGATGGAATGAGAAATCAAATGCCTACTTTTCAGAAGGGTATACTGCACCTCATGATCTGTAAGTTATCTTTCTGCAACTTGTCAGATCAGCTTGAATATTTATCTTCATGTTACAATTAATTGATTTCTGATTTTTGTTTTGTGATTTTATTTTTTATTCTGTAATTCCAAGCCTCATATACAGTCAAATCATTGTGCTGATGCATACACACTCTGAAAAAGAAATTAAATCTGTAATTCAGAGTGTACTGATTTGCAGGTTCAGCAGAGGACCTGAGTACATGATCAGGACTCGCTTGTCATAGCTCTACTTGTTTATATCAAAAACTGTCCTTCTTTGGAGGAGGTATGGTCCATGCTATAAAATCAACATCTGAGGCTAAATCTGAAAGATGAAAGTGCTCTAATGCAGCATGCCCCAAAGTGGAAAGTGATCAGGCAGTGTCTTTGGTTCTGGATTTGTTGCTGTTTTAATCAGCTTATAAAATGGCCATAGACCTCTTTCTATTTCCAAACAAATCTGTTTGAAAAGGGACACAAAAAAATGAAAAAATATTTCCTAAGTAAATGAACTGATGTAGGATTACATTGGGAATTTGGTTCTTTTTTTTATAAAAGGAAATGGCTATACTGTTGCTGTTGTAAGAAACAACAAAGTATATGATTTAGTGACTACACAGCAAAAAAAAAAAACATAATTTTTCAGCAACTTTACCTTTTTGTTTATATTACACAATTTTTCTGTGCTCTACTTTTTGATTGCAGAATCCTGCATCTGGAGAGAATGCAGTCTGTACTTCAGGATATACCTCAGTGGCCTGTTACGAAGAGATTGCTTCTGGTAGATGGAGCTATAAGGAACATAATAGCACAGTATTTATACTTCACTGAAGGTAAAGCTGCAGGGTGGTCACTTGTCACTAGCACTCAAATGACTTCCTCAGAATAACATAGGAAATGGGTTATGTTTTACCTCTAGGAAGGCATTTAGGCTCTGTAATACATGTCACACTTAGATATTCACAGCAGTTCCTGAATTCCTAAAATTTTGCTTCCCTTAGTGGTGATAGAACACAACATAACACCTGTTTTCACTTCTCGTGTCATGAATAAACAATTTCCTTGGGTATCTTATAGGATATTGTATGCTGCTGTGGCTGTTTAAAGATCTAGCTCAAGAAAAAGAACCTGCTTAATAAAAATTAAAATTATCAGTGCCTGAGAACTTTCTGATGCAGTTAGTTGTGTGTGTGAATGAGAGGTCTTGGTTTTAGACTTAGATGCAGCTTGACGTTTCCAGCTGGTCATTACAGGTGAAGCAAAATGCTGAGTTGGGCATATGGATTTTCTGATCTCTTTAAAGATTTGATTGAGGGCTGTGAAGTGCAGAGGCCGGGTGCTTCTGGGGCAACACTTTTGGACACAGAGCAAGACTGGTGGTTAGGGGACAGTATTGAAGAACTTAGTGCAAGTGGAGGTGTATTTTACAATTTGGGGAACTGGATCTGTTTTCAGCAGTTTGACTAAATAAGATGAACTAGCTTCCATGAAGTTCTTGTGAACAAGTCTGTTTAGCAATTACCACTTTTAGATTTGGAATACATTTACAGTATTAAACAGTAGGACTCAAATTGTGTGATGCTCACCACCATGATACCCAGGAGTTGGTTGGCAATATAATTGTACTATAAGGTCCACACAGATCTGATTAAAAAAAGGAAAAAAAAAACCAATGCAAAAAAAAAAAAAAAGGTAAAAGGGACAAGATAGCTTTCTGCAATGCATTTTGGTGGAGATCTGGAGATCTGCAACACTATAATGTGGGTACATAGAGGAAGAACACTTGTATTACTCAGTTGTAATTAGGTTTGTGAAATACACTTTGATCCTTTGGGCGACATTGATAATCTTAAATTACTTGATCTTTGCCCATGGCTTTACAGTACAAATTTTGTCCAAGGTGCCACTGAAATTGTGCAATTTGGTCCTTGATTTCTAGATCAGTTGTCATCAGATTACAAATACAAGCTTGAAGATCACTGTTGAAATTAACAGACTGTGATATAAGTTTCATGTATTCTAGTACTGTTCATCATTCCTAGGAGTAAAGGTTGTGCAGGTCACATTACAGCATCATTGATAACAGCAAAGCCCCCTTTCCTTGGGTTATGTTGCAAGAAGCATACGTGTCATACCTTTAACGGCTTTATAGCTGATTACTCTGGGAATTAGTGAGCAGTTCTCTTGTTGATACACAAAAAAAATATTATAGAAAGCAACATACCCTTTAAATGTATCAGCGAATTGAACTAAACTGTAAAATCTGTTTGAGCCTCTAAAAATGAATAAGGACTGAGTGCATAGCAGGGAGCAGAACTGATGAGAAAAAAAGTACTCTTTCAACATAATTTTCCAAAGGTGCACTTTCAGGACATTTAATATTAAGTATGATGATTGTTTATGTTCTGGATTGATAAGGTTATTGGACCAAAAGGTGTAATTTTTGTCTTGTGAGTTTTGTTTTATATCACACAGCCACATGGAATCAGTACTGCTGGTTGCATTACCTAATCCTGATTTACTTGTGCACTCAAACCTCCAAAGTGCATCTGAAACTTCAGGATAGTTTCTGTAATCTCCTTTCTAGGATGATTTGATTTGAGGCGTGCTACATAATTTTGCCTGTAGACTATATATTGGTACACCTTCCTTCATGACAGTGGAGTTATACTGATTTACTAAAGCTGGGCATCTACCCTGTCAGTAGATGCTCATCTCCATCCATACAAAGGAGTATAGAGGAACAGTGGGAAGTGGGAGAACCCAAATGGTACCCTGTCCTGGATCCTTCCAGGCTGGGTCACCTTGCAGACTGAGGGGATTACTGCCAAGGAATATTCCTAGGCAATACAATGAGGGGACTCATTACAGGAAGCAGGGAAAGAGTGTTTTGGGATTGCACAAGACTTAGTACGGGAGGGTTTGAAGAGGAGCCAAAGGGAGGAAGATGAAGTGATCTAGGTGATTTGGGGAGGAACAAGTATGGGAAAATAGAAATAAGGTGATGAAAGGGGCTGTTCACATATAAACAGGCTGCTTGGTTAATATGCTTGCCTGGCCATGCCCTGCAGCTGCCTATTGCAGACTATCCTGCCCTCTCACTAAACTCCATTTCTAACTCTTTACCTGTACAGGTACTCTCTATTCTGTGTGCAAGTGTGTGTATGGGGGTCTGCATACAGTAACCAAGGTCACCCCATGGGACACATAGCGGCCCATAGCATGGAAGTGTGAGTGAATGAGTGAAATGAGTGCCAGCAAATGGGGTGGGATCCGCGTGTCCGTGGTGCCAGAAACCAGAGTGAGTAAGGGTGGGAATTATCAGTGTGTGATTGCTAGTGAGTATCAGGCTGGGATAGCTGAAGGGCAGATGAGGTGGCCTGGGAACTGGGGAGGTATGCATCTTTGACAGTGAGGAGTCAACTATCAGAGGTCCAGGCCAATACCAGAGAGTCCATGGGGTCTGGGTGTTGACTGGGAGACCTCTTTGTGTATCTCCTATGTGTGAGGCAGCTGGGGAGAGCTGAGGGACCAGGACCAGATGGACTGAGTGTCCAAGAGCAATTATTGCAGCGATCCACTGGGTGTGTGGGCAAGCAGATCTGTACCAGAAGCTGGAGCAGAGCTGCAGCCTCGAGGGCTCTTATGTCCAGGTGCCAGCAACTGGGAAGCGAAACTGGGATCCAGGGACAGCTGCTGGGCAGACTGGGTGTCTGAGCCCAGCTGACAGTGGGGATCCAAACTGTGCGTGTGTATACATATCTGCATGCCTTCCCTCTAACAAGATCTTCACCCTGACCAGCCAGGGAGGTGAAAAGGATGAGGTCATTGGTGCTGTTTGTGTGTGCTGTGTGTGTTGGTTTGTGTTGATCTGTGTGTCTGCCATATGCATTTGCTGTGCACGTGTTGGCTTGTGTGCCTACCTGTCCAGCCTTGCTGCTGGTTGAGCCTGGGGACGTGGAGCTGCGTCAGTCTCCCCTCTGTAGGGCTATGGGATTTGGCAACTTCCTAACGTGAACTGGTAACACTTCTGTGGTTTTCTTTTATTTGAGAACAGCGAGATTAGGGTTTTTTTGGGAGCTTAAGGAATTAGGCCACCTTTCCATATTTTAGAATAATTTACTGGCTAAATCCACAGTTATATGTGGAAAGAGTCCAAGTTTATTTACAGCATTCATAGCTAGAAGCCCACACAGGATTTCATTTTCCTTTCCTGAAAATCATGAAAGCTGCCTGAAGTCATTGGAGCTACTCTGATATGACTGTGAAAGGGGATAGGGTCATGCTTTTCCTGGTGTGAGAAGGCCGGTCTTCCTTCTGCCTTGCCTTGAACCTTTTTCAGTGGTGATGCAAAAGAGGAGCAGTCTTTGCTTCTCAAAAGTGCAGAGTGCAACTGTGTACCTAGTTTGTGCAAAGTGATGGAATGCTTTGGGGAGGGATGTTATCTAAATCAAAGTGGAACATTTATGCTTCTGTAAGTGATGTATTTTTAAATCATCATGCACAGTTTTCTTTCCCAGAAGAATGCTTCCTACTGTACTGTCCCTGAATAAAAATATTTAACTCTGTAGGTTAAATATTTTCTTCATGATGTGTGTGGGTGAAATGTCTTACAGAAACTTTACGTAGTCTGGAAAAACAGACTCCCTTTGCCCAAAGAGATGGATTCATTCATCTAGACATCAGAAAGCTCTTTGTGGAGCTAAAACAGGTATGTTGTTATTTAATGTTTGCATATTAATTTCCATAAGCTGCAAAGGGTTATTTTGGGGGATAAAAAGTACTTGCTAAGTAGGGTATTTCACTTATTATTCAGCAGCATTATGGTCCAGCTTTATTTTGTACTTTTTTCTCTTTTGACATTTCATTGTGAGAATTAATATGGAGTGTAAATTAAATCTGTTCCTTCACCCTGAGTTTGTTTTTAAAGTGACAGTATATTCATTAAATTTTAGATGTTGATGAGCAATGCTTCCTATATATGCAGTGATGTGCTTAAAATGCTTGAAAAGACCCTGAGACTTCCACAGGGCTCAGACGACATTGACATTTCAGCAATATATGTGTGCCCTGACAATGGCTCAGAGGTGACCTTCAAGCTAAGTGACCAGGTCCAGTCACTAAAGGAATCTGTAAGTATTTCTGTATTATTTTCATGTTTAAAGCTTGCAGTGTTTTATTTGCATTAATATTACAAAATGAAATAAATTAGCAGGGGTTGTAGCTTATTACTTTAGCGTTTGCTACTCATAAGTGAATGGGTAACTGATTATTTAACCTGATTGAAATGTGCTTGGAGGCAAGGCACAAGTGTTCCTGCAGAGATTCTCTTGGTGGGGGGCTGTGATGTTTTAGACATGCTAAGTAGCTGTGGCTTCCAGAAAAAAATTAAGACTGTTTGAAAGACTGCTTTTTTCATCCATCTTATGTTGGATTTCAAGATCATGTTTATTACAAATCTAAGAAGTGGGGCCAAAGTCTCAGGTTAGTTTCCCTTTTACTGGTCTCAAATATTTCTTTCTTACTGTGAAAGGTCCTGCTTCTGCAGAAAGTAACTCAGGGACAACAGAGCCTGCCAGCTTCAAAAATGGATGATTATTTGGGATGGCAAGAAATAGAAGAGCAGCTAACCCAAAATTATGCTTATTACTGTGAAATTAATCAATTGCTGAGCACAGAGGCACCATCTGAGGAAGATGTCCATTTCACCTCTTGTCAGGAGCAGCTGCTCTTCTCACTGTATGTATCTTGTGTACCTTTTAATACATAATGATCCTGACTGGTACTACCCTGAAGTAAGGTATTATAAACAGTAACTGAATAGATTAAAAGGTTAAAACCTTGCTTTTTGCTTTTGATTACCACCTAGTGTTAACAATTTTCTATAAGCACAAACAGAAAGTTAGAGGATTTTTTTTTTAATTGACAGTGGTGTTTGGGGGGCTAGGCGTGGAAATAGGCTGGGGTTTTGCAGGTATCTAGGATTCTAAAAGCTATTCTCCCCTTTTTTTTTTCTCACATCCAAGGATTTTCTACCAATTCTGAGCCTGATTCCTGGTGCCTACCACTCTAGTGCTGTGCTGCTCAGGATTTTTGGAAACTTGGATCTGAAAGACTCCTGGGAGATACAGGAAAACATTAAAGAGAAGGTAGTTAGGTAGTGCACTAGGATGGGTATTGCAGCCTCAAGTTGCTTTCTGAACACATCAAGTGGTCACTGTTCTTCTATTTTGGCAGAAAATCCATTCATCTTTTTATTAAGTTGATTGTAATTTGCAAGGACTCAGTAGTTCTACTGATTTCCAACTTTCATGATGTTAAATCAGAATATATGAAGGGACAAATCCCTATATCAATAAAGTGTTTTAAAATAGGATAGGATTTTGTTATTCTTGCTTGGCAATGTAAAACGTGCTTAATGTGCAGTTGCATTTATACTGTACAGATACCCTAGGTCACAAACTTAGATGTGTAGAAGACAACTATATTACTTATGCTTATGATAAAATTGACAGAAGAGTTTGCTATTAAAACAGTAAAACTATTAGCTCTAAGCACTCAAGAATCTGTCAGAAATTCCAAAAGCTGCATTGGTGGCAGGAATTACATCCACAGTTATTAAGAACACCTTGCATTTGAAAATTTATATCACTTTTCCTGTCCCTTTTGCTCTTGGTCAATGGTTGGTTGCCTTCCCTCCCTCCATGTTTCTAAATGACTATGAAACAACCAGGAGGACTAGTTTTATGTTTCCTTTTATGAGCATCAAAAAACTGATAGAGCTAAAAGCCTCCTGGGAATAGAAGCTTGTGTTTAAGAAACATTAGAGAGCAAGAAAAGCTCATCACTATTTTTATGTGAGGTGTTTTGTTTGATTGGTTTTTTTTTTTTTTCATGGACAAAACAATTTTTTTTTTTTAATGCAAAGGTGTATTTCAGGACAAGAGGAAGCATTTCTTGATAATTGTTTTCAATTTCAAAATGTTACTTTTTGTACCAGAGCATTTTCTTGTTTGTTTTTTTTGTTAAAGTTTTATAGGTGTGTGGTTTTTTTTTTCTGCTCACACAACTGTGTAGTAAAGTCTAGTTGTGGTTAGAGTGATGTAATAACTATGCCGCTGATTTCTTTAGCAAAGGACTCTGCTATTAGTTTGCAGGCCCTGCCTGCCTCTGTTTTTCCCTAAGTCAACAGGACTTATAAGTACTCAAAGGGTGCGAGTCAAGAGGATGGGGCCAGCCCTTTTTCATTGGTGCCCAGTGACAGGACAAGAGGTAATGAGCACAAATTTAAACGTAGGAAGTTCCATCTAAACATGAGGAGGAACTTCTTTACTTTGAGTGTGGCAGAACACCGGAACAGGCTGCCCAGAGAGGTGGTGGAGTCTCCATCTCTGGGGACATTCACAACCCGCCTGGACATGTTCCTGTGCAACCTGCTCTAGGTGGTCCTGCTCTGCCAGGGGGTTTGGACTAGATGATTTCCAGAGGTCCCTTCCAACCCCCTTTCATTCTGTGACTCTCTGTATGCATAAATTAGCAATATAATTTAGATAGAGATTTACAGAGAAATGGCAGGTGTTCACAAGGTAATTTGACCTTGAAAGAAATAACTGTTTTAATCATGGTAGCCTTGTTTATTGTGTCATTTCAGAATTAATAATACACTTGAAGATATTTTGTTTGCTTTTGAGGGAAACCCACACTGGAAGGATTTAGCAACTTTTGTCAGTTGGACATGCGAGGTGGTTCAGCACATGAATGAGGAAGCAGGCTCCACAAGAGGTCAGTCAGGTGAGGAAACAGCTACTGCACAGCACAAGCTTTATTCTGATGGTTCTGTCTGTTTTGGAATATGGTATTCCTCAGAAAGGGAAAAGGTGATGACTTTTGCATTTGTGAACCTGTTTGTGTTTCCATCAACCTTGGGATTCACCAGCTCAATCATTAGTAAGGAAAACTTATAATATACACAGCCTGACTCTGGAAAATAGCTGTGATTTTAGTGCCAAGTGGAAAATTTTTGGATTGTCCATTTCTATTGGGAAAATTCCAACCGGTTGAACCTGGTTGGAGTCTCTACTTTTCCTGATAGAATACTGTTGCAAGACTTCTGAAGTCCAGGATATAAATGGGAGACGACTATATGGTCACTCAGTAAATGTATTTCTAGGCTTGTTTCATATTAGGCAAGGACGATGTTTACTTTCCTTCATCCTACTTCTCCTGTGATATCCCAGATGTCCTGATCCATCTGCTATTAACTTTTTTGGAATACACTATTTTTTCAGTATTTGGGGAAAACTTTGAAATAGCTGAGATTATGTTGAGGAATGGGAGATCTTCCATTTCAGAATTCTTTCTCATTAAATATTTGTGTTACTCTTCTCAAGGTTTTAGCAGAGCTGTGAAGCAGGGCGTAATGTGACTGATCCGAACAGGCTTAAAAAATGACCTTGCCCAATATCACCAGTTTGTTTCCTTTAAGTGTTTTCACCATTCTCCAATTTCTTCTGTTTTTTGACCACTTATATTTCCAGCTTCTGAAGGATTTACGTTACTGGTGGATTTTTTTTATTTTTTTTAGCTAGCTATTTGGATTTGCAAAATATCTTATTTCTGCTGAAGATCTGATTTTCTGAACACATTCATCTTTTTTTCCTCTGCTCTTTTTCTCTATAGAGCTAATCAGAAATGTGCTGAGTACCTCATCAGTAACTGGGCAGCTATGGAATGTATGCAAAAATAAGCAGTACTTTTTAAATCAAAGTACTGTGTTAATGAAATGAACTTTTCAAATGTGAATTGATTTGCACAGGTTTTGTAATCTATTACAGTTCCAGATATTTCATTTTTCTGAGCAGTAATAGTGAATTTCACAGAACTGCTTTCTCTTTACTGAAATTCCAATGAAAAATAAATATTAGTGTTGGTTTCAGTGCCGAGTACAGCACTAAGTGGGCTCTGGTGTAATAAAACTAATTGTATTTGTACTAGTTCTGCAGTTCATGCATAATTCAAAAGATATCATATTTTTCCTTATTTTTGGTAAGGAATTGAATTTTAATTTTTCTGTAAGGAATTCTGCAAGGAAAATACAGATGTGCCTTGTGTAGAGCTGATATTGATTGATTCTGCATTTCGTTCCTTTAAATCATTCAGTAGGACTAACATCAAACACTTGAATAAAAATTGCATGTTTACTACTGTTAAAATTTACATGATGTATTTCTCTTTCTGCACACATTCATGTCCTACTAAATTTGGTAGGATTTATTCAGGTTGTTTCAGTGGGAGCTGATCATAAAAACTTTTTAAAATCTGTCTCTTGATGTTGAAATTTTTATTTTCTCTGCAGATGGGCTAGAAACATCTCTGTGTTCTACACAAAAGCTCAGTTTGGAGACCATCCTAGGTCATTATTTAGCATTTCTGCAAGACCTACAAGATTATTCCCCATTTATTTCCTGGGCACGGTAAGGTTGAACTAGTCAGTGTAATTTCTTTATTTAACCATTTTCCAGAAATTGTTTACCCCTCCTCCACTTTGGACTTTTTAAATTCTTGAACATAATAACCCTACCTCTTTTCACTAAATTATGGATGTTTTTCAGCATTACTGGGAAGAAATAGAATCCTGCAGAGAAAGTTATGTCTCTGTGGCTGCCATTCAAAAGTATTAAAAAAGATATCTCCATCTCTGATGTGTTATCAGTGGTAACCAAAGCGGTAGATCCCCGACAGTTCTAATGTACAG